>SNQJ01S0003771.1:315322-343824 GCA_010110895.2 Picea sitchensis | reverse complement strand
AAGGTCAAAATACTATGTGCACATGAATTATTATTAATATTCATGAAAAGGAAATTAATTTAGTGTGAGAATCCACCTCACATTTGGTTTCCTATTTTTTAGGGGAGGTTGAGGATCTCATGGATGGTTGAAATATTTCCTCCATAAAATCCTTGAGAGATATTTCCTCCATAAAATCCTTAAGAGATATTTTCTCCCTAAATATCTTGGAGATCCCATTTTAGTGGATTTGATGAGTAATCCTCTCCATGGTGGTTAAGCCTCTAAATCCTATATAATGAGGGCTTTTCCATGGAGAAGAGGATAGGCGGCAGATTAGAGGTATCAAACTTATGATCTTGGGAGGAAGCTTTGGATATCAAACCTATGATCTTGGGAGTATCGTGAAAGTGCTAGACGAGGAGATCTTGGATGACTCTTGCAGCATCATCCATGGTTGTAAGTAATCTTCTTGAGTTCTCATATTAATATATGATTGGCCTATTTCCTTCTAGTTTATGTATCTTTACATATGCTTGTCTACTATAGATGAATTTGTTTAATCTAGTATGCTAGAGTAGGAGTTTCCTTGTATCTCTTTGTTGTATGTGGTTTGTAAGTATCAAGTTGTGTGAATGAGTTTGGAGATCAAGCTCAAATTGGAGAAGGGAGGATAAACACTGGAATAAGGTGCATCACACTTTCTTCCTTCTCTTTCTCTTTCAGAATAGTTAAGAAAATCTCAAAGGGATGTTAGTGTCCAATGTTAGCATCTTTTTGTCTTGGTAGTAGGGGTCTAGAATCCAAGAGGATATTTACCTATCCACAGGGTAATTTTCCTACAACACTTGTATTGTTCCATCCATATTTTTCAATAGATAAGAGTTGAAACCCAAATTATTTTCAATATGATATGGTCCTATCCACAGAGATTCAAATTTTTTGTGAAATGATGGTTTTTATTTTGCTTTGTTCCAGAGTAGTACCAGTTGGTATTTTTGAAAATATTTAAAGGTAGTTATTTGATCAAAATGTTTCTTAACCACTTCTTGTTTCCTCCTTATATCTGTAAAAGATTGTGTTATTTTCTATTCTAATTATATTAGTCGATTGTATCGAGAGTGCAGAGGAGAATCTACTTCAATGTCTTATGTTCCTGTTACCATGGCTAGTCTATTCAATTCTAAATGTATAAGCATTCTATCTTCCTTTCCATATACCAATGTATAAGGTGACTCTTTAGTACTTTTATTTGGGGTAACATTGCTTGCCCAAAGAGCATCCACCAGTTTTTTGTGCTAATTTCTTTGATTTTCAGAAACTATCCTTTTAAGGACCTCAATCAAAGTCTTATAGGTTGATTCAACCATACCATTTCCTTGAGGATAATGGAATTTTTGGACTATAACATATGCCCCCTAATGTGTGAGGTCAGAAGAGAAACTGATGGTCGAAATACATTATAACATATTTACATAGTGGGAAGGCATGAAGTCGAGTGAGCCTAGGACAAGTATTCGCGAGCATGTCATATGCAAAATAATGATAATCTCTCTGAGGCAGACATACCCATTCTTGAGATAAACTAAGCATGGCTTCCAATCCAGTACACTGCACATCCATGACTACGAAACAAATAAGAATGTCTATATAGATCATAGTCGTGAATAATACACAGTGGAGCTACATCTTAAAATCATATGAAGAGATACAAATACAATGTGATGTGCATCTTCAGGAAGCATCAATGCCTGTAGTTGGAGATAGTATCTTCATAACTCAAGCAATATCTTCAAGGTCTTAAAAACTCATGTAGGAGTATAATAGGAGTGTGGGACTCACTACCCTAAGGTCTTCGATAAACCGTCATGGAAAGACTGGAATAACTTGAAAAACAGGTATCGAACTTCGTTGATTCCAAATGACTGGATTCTCGAGATAGCCGACTCATGAAAGTCAAGAGACCAACTACAGAATGGTTGACTCGGGTTGGAAAAATTCCCTTGGACAAAAGCATGATAAAATGATGAGACTCGGGCAGCATATTATTGACATAATTTTGTGATACAGGAGGCAACACAAACTCTCCATATGTTTGGAAGAGTAACCAAACATAGGAGGACACAACTCTATGTAACGAGAACAACTTCCTAAGGCCATACTAGATCCCAATGCTTTCATAACAGATGGAAGAACATTCTTTGTCCAAGGGATACTATCTTGTTTTCGATAAAAGAGAATGTATATCCCGTCCCCTCTTTTTGGAATATTTTATTTTTTTGTCTTTTTCAAATTTTTAACGAGCTTGAAAAATAATAAAAGAATGCTATGTTACAAAGGAGGAATGAGTGTCATGAGCAAGAAAACTAGTTCCAAGCGCATGGAACATATTGATTCTCAATGCAAGGAAACATGTGTAGGATAAGGACACTTGGTAAAATTCCTCCAAAGGTCAAGGTGTCAGATTGCAATGGGGAAAAAAGCTACAAGGCTTGCACCTAAGGAATTCTCTAAAGGTTTAGTAATAGCAACATGAAGCTGGCATTGGGCCAAAGATGCAAGGATGAGACATGTGATGCAATTACAACATGACACAAAAGGAATCCTTCCATGTGAAGTTTTACGAGACCAAAGAAGGTAAGATCGATGGTTTTTCACTTTTAGAGAGTCTAAAAAACACTAAAAGAATACTCCAGAGTGATATTTTTGTAAGGTTAGTCTCCAAGGCCCAAAAAATAATAAAATCATACCAAGGAGAACTCTTCTGGTCACTAGGGCCAAAGTATTCAATTTTCGTACTTAGTCCAGTCGGTCTGAAAAAGGATTAAACTTATACCGAAAGGACATCTCTTCAAAACCATTTTAATGAGTGTGACAAAGACAAGATCACTCAGCTATATTTTCAATTTTAAGGAGTCTAAAAAGATCTTAACTATGGACTCATCGCCTTTTTCATAGTTGAGTCTCTTGATCCCAAAAAAATATAAAAAATAACTTAGAAGAACTCTCCCAGCGATACATGTCTCCCAAGGCATACCTTTTTCCTGGGTAATCTATAGACTAGAAAAAGGGTTAGACTTAATGACAAATAGATATTCCTTCTCAACCAATTAACGAGTGTGAAAGAAAAAAGATCACTCGACGATGTTTTCTTGTTTAGGGAGTCTGAAAAGGGATTAAATAAGACTCCAAGGGGTTTTATTTTTCATAAATAATCTCCAAGGCCTGGAAAATAGATAAACCAAAACCAGGGAGAATGGTCCTTTTTCACAAATTTAGTCCCTCGGTCCCGAAAAAGGGTTAAACTTACACCTAAGAATACTCTCCTAGTGAATCATAGCTCCTAGGGCATACCTTTTTCGTAAAAATAACCATCCAAACCAAAAAAGGGGTAAACTATCACTGGACAGATGTGCCTTCAAATTTTAGTTTGATGAGCATGAAGAGAAACAATATTGCTCGACAATGTTTTCAATTTTAGAGAGTCTGGAAATCGTTTAAAGAAGACTCCAAGGGGGATCCTTTTCTTAAGTAATATGAACAAGGTCAAAAAGGATAAATAAATTCTCGTTAGATGTCGCTTTCAAAGTTTAAGCGAGCTTGAAAGACAACAAACCATGCTCTTAGGGAGTCCCTTGGGTATAGGCCAAAAAAAGATGAAGAAGAAAGAGGCTTCAACACACAGTCATGGTGGAACTAAAAGGATTCCCAATCCTATGGAATACTTCAGCATGGGAACCAAATGGAAAACATGGCTCTAAATAGGATTCCCATGGAAGGAAGGCTCTATCACATAAAGTACGACACACTTATTAGTAAGGAAGGTTAGTGTCACAATTCAATGGGGTTGATCCTAAGGCCAAATGAACCAGGAAATGGATAATGCAACAATGCAAGTAGGGAAACTTAAGATCACCTAACCTATATGCCAGTTTCAAGGTCAATACCTATCAAAACGGATTGATACGATGAACAAATGTCAAAGAAACAAATGTCTCCAAGATCCCGCATATAAGGCCAATAACAGTCATCCAGAAGTTAATAAATCTAATATAGATAAAAAAAAATCAAAAAATAAGAGGTGTTATTGAATACAAAAACATGAAAACATCAAACCTAGACTGTACAATATGGTACAATGCACTTCACAATCTTACGGCTCATGCATGGCAGTAGTTCAGGTAGAGGCCACTACTAGGCTCTGACCAAGAGTCACTTCGATAGTCAACCTAGAAATTCTCCCAAAAGGGAAGAAAACACAAACCACGGTGTAAGTCTTCCTACGGTATACAAACCATAGTCATGGCTTCAAGGATAGCCTCATTTGAAGGAAATTCAATATCCAAGAAATCACGCAAACGAGGAGGGTCGAGAGTCCCAAAGGGAAAAGTAAACTGACCATATTCCATATGACGATGGAGGTTCCATCCAAGACTGTCTTGGCAGCCCTACATGATTTTGTTATTTGAACAACAAACTACACTTTCTGTAGCTGCCTTCACCTCATTTTGTAAATATTATCATTTTGAAATGATTACTGAATTTTAAAAGATTTTCATTAATTCTTTAAAGTTTGTGTTTTCGTGTTGTTTTCATGTTTGATTCATGACTGAAAGCATGAATCAAACATGAAAACTTAGCTTCGTATTATATTCCTATACAAAACATTCTTTTTAAAGGGTCATTGTGCTTATATCCATTTTTAATCTAGCACTTGAATGACTTACCTTTTGAATGTTTTTATGATTTATATATACTTAGTTGGTTTGCATTTGAATTATGAACATTTTTGTGTTAATGTAGTTAAACCTTTTGCAAAAACTATGGTCGTGCTAGTCATGAGAATTAATGCGCAAATATTGTACCTTGTACTTAATCCATTTCGTTGGAAGAGTAAATTAGTAAGCTTTTCATTATGGGTTGAAGGTTTTTCATGCTCTGTACGCAAGATTTGCATTACCAGGTATGGTCGAGCATCATGACCAAACCCTCGGTGGTTATACTATGATTGCACAGAGATTTCGCTTTGCTTATTTCCATTTTATCTGCTCAGATTTGTTCCTTTTGCTCCTGCCATCTAAACCCAGAGCTATCTTGAGTCGCCCCTATTACAGTCCAGTTATATTTTTAATGGCCCCTGTTGTTCGCGTAGAGCCAAATGGTTCTCAATCATTGCTCTCTCGCGACGATGCGGTCGAATATTTAAAAGGTCAGGGTTGGGATTCCTTCATCAAAAGGTATTAGGCTTGGTCAAGGGCATCTAACAGGTAATACAGACAAAGTCATGCTTGACTGTTCACTTCATCAATAGATCATCCCTCCTGCACACTGTGAGGTTTGTCTACACTGGATTGAAAGATACTACACAGATATCCCCATCCTCCACACTCGGATTAAAACGCTCACAGCGCAAATTGAATTACTCAGAACGAAAAACCTCGACCTCAGAGAAAATGCTGAGAGACAAGCTAAACACCTTAAGAAGACAGGTAACATAGTGATAAAAAATGTAGACATTGTTAAATCCATAATCAATTCTGAGTTATCCTGATCCATTTTTAGTCATTGGTTGAAATGGTAAAACAATTTTTCCCTCTTGTTACATTCATGTTATTTTTTAAAAATCGATTTGGTTTGAAATTAGATTTTGGATACAGAATCTGTCGATTCTGTAGCCAAGTCATTTTTAAATAAAAAGTAAAAATTAGTTGTTGATAACTTATCTAACTTATTCTTGTTTTCGTTTTCAGGGAATAGTATATTTAGATGTTGATCTTCTGCGGAGACATGTTTGACTTTCCTCTTGAATTATTAGTATTTCTTTTGTTTTCCTTGTAAAAGCTTTTAATAATTTTTGAAGAAAAAACAATTCAGTTATGAGTGGTTGCAAGCCATCTATTTTTGTAATATTATTGATCTTATGAGATCTCATCCTATCTTGGGATTAGGAGAATAGGATTTCAAAACATTTTAAATACTCTGCATTTTGTAAAGGAAAGCATCTTTACTTGGAACAGTTTTATGGGAAAATGATTTTCGGAACTTTATGGAACAACTTATTACAATTCGGCTTTAGACCTATGTGTATGTTGTCTCATTGATGTTCTGTCTCTCTTATCTTGGAGTGGTAATGTGTTTTGTAGCTTTAGTCTGTATGACATGTGATATTCCATCTTTATTGATATTTTAAAAGTTGTCTTTAATTGTTGTTTCAATTAATTATCGTCGTGATCATCACATCAATTGACAGATCATGATTTTTATCTGGTGTTAGTTGATTAATACTCTAAACATTTTACATTAAGATTTATATTTCTATGATTGTTCTGAATTATACGATAATTGTGAATACTTGTTTATTATTTTGTTCTCATATCTTGGCTGCCAACAAACATTCTGGAGTTTGTTCTAGAGGTGTCATCATGAGCCTGCCATAGATTTTTCTTACAAGCAGAGCAGCTGGAATATCAGATTATGTAGAAGACATAGACAGGGTGTAAAACTCAGGTTAGTTTTATTTCTATTTGATTTCTGTCATTTTATGTATTAGTGAAACAAGAAAGTTTTAGATTGGCTTTGACCATCTGTACATCTTTGTTTCATAGCTCAGTTAATGTAAGTTTTATTAAATTCATAAGTAGAAAATAGAAAATACAAAAATGTGCTTTCTTTATTTTCTTCTGAAAACAATTATCCTTACATTGATTTTGCAAGCTTTTCATTAAAACTTGTAACCTGCAAATTTTGTTCATAAGTGATATGTTTATATTTTCTTTTTCTTCTTAAATACATTTATAAATAATTATATTAGAGTATATACATATTATAGTTTTAACATTTAGTTAATTTCTTTTCTTTATTTTAGGACCTTAGATTGGCCAATGGAGCCATTAAACCCATCAGGACAGGTTACACCTGTTAGCACAAGAATTTGCAACTAAAAGAGGCATGCCTCTCCATAAGCAACTAAATAACCTCTAATAGGATAAACAGAGGCTTTCATCTATCAGCTTAAATTTCTCGATTAGCCTCATCATATGGAAAAGCATATATATTCTATAGCACCATGGCACTATAGAATTTTCTATATAGCATGGTCTGCCATTTTACTACCTAAAATGTTACTGAATCTGTTAAGCAGTGTAATGATGGCACTATGAATTCCATAGGTTGTTACCAAATTCGTTTTCATGTCGGATGCTATCAATCTGTCAACTTTGAAGTGATGTAGCTACTAATTATGATGGAACTACCCAATTTCACCCAGACACACAGGCGGGCGCTACCGAAATTTTGGTAGAGACCAAATTGTGCAGAGTTATTTTTGGACACTTCTGCCATTTTTGAGTGACTAACTTAAAACTTGGATTATGAAAAATTGAGAAGGAATTTTTGAAAACAAGAGGAGGTTTTTGTTCATCACATACAAAATAACAAAAACCTCTCTCAGTTTTTCAAAATGTGTTATGGTTTGAGATATATTATACGTAGAAGTGGCGCTACCGAATCTGCATAGCTGTTTTACAGTGGCACTACCGAATTTCCTGTAGCGGTCAAGGTTTTGATATTCTCCTTGTTGGGAGGTTGACATCTATCAAGGGGATTCATGAGCCAGGAAAGGCAAGAGAGAATAGGAGTAGTCAATTTCTCTGTGTGTGTTCATTTGTAATCCTGTGGGCATTTTATGATTGTAAGCATTACTGCTATTGGAGACTCATGAGAGCTGTGATTTCAAATTGTTATTCTTTTGTTTATATATCTTCTTATTTGAATATATTGCATGTTTGAGGATCAAAGGATGCCAATGATTTATGGATCCCTAAGCAGCAGAGTTTATTATGTATTTTTCCCATTAGACATTGTTTATATTCAAGTATTTGTTGATTCATTAAATTGAGAGGATCTTTGTTTAGTGAACATTCTATCTTATGTTTTTCTTCTTCATTCTTCCTCCTATCAGCATATAATATTGTTTTCTGTTGAGCAGTTTTAGTGCCTTCGATGAGTATAATGTTTGTGACTCCATTGCCCATTGGTGTAGCCTACTAATCTGCAATTTGCAGCCCTCTCCCTTTCTTTCTCCATCTTGTTGATCCACCTATTCAAAACCAAAATTATCTTTTACATTCTGATGGGTGTTGAGCTTACACTTTAGCAGTCAAAGTGTGAATTTCAGTGCTAACAACACCAAACATCTTGGGTTATTTAGACAACCCCAGACCGGACATGTCCTTCCAATTGATGGCCTATCAATTTCACCTGTCAACAAATGGCGCCAGAAGGAGAGCTTGAATTCAATTGATGGCACATGGAGGTTGTAAGACTCCTCCCCCACACACTCGCTCCCCTGTAGTAACACGTAGTCACTCAGACAACAATGTTACTTTTGAAACATCAACTACCTTGAACCAAAATCCTGAGATTCCCATTGAGTCGGTGACACCAAATCCCCTTCAGGACCGACGTACAAGAAATTATTCGTCAGTCACTGATAAGGACACATAATGCTTTAGCCCATATCAAGAAACCTGGTAGGCCACTAAATCAACCCCTTGACTTCTCAGATATCTGAGAACAACTTGAAGGAACTGGTCTGCTCCAAAACCCGTTAGGTGAACACACTACTAATCCCACCGAGACACTTATTCTTGGAGCCAGGGGATCTGATATTACACCTTCCCCACTTGGTTCATCTCCATCCTCTTCAGGAGGAGAATCATCTGACGAAGGCAGTTCCTCGTCTGAGTCATCTCAACCTTAGACACCACCAACACTCATGGAAAACCAAAATAATCTTACCAGACCCTGGCTCGATCAAGATGTCATGGTTGTACCCAGACCCCAACACCCATTACCAAAACACCCGGAGAAATGGTTACCTAAGTTTGATCCAAATTCTAAACAATCTGTTGGGGATCACATAAAGAATTTTATGTTGGCCATTAGACTCCAAAGTGTAGAGCATGAAGATGTAGTATGCAGACTCTTTCCTTATACATTTGAGGGCAATGCCTCCACATGGTATTTCGCCCAATAGCCCCAAACCATTATCTCTTGGGACAAATTTGAAACTTGTTTCTTAGAGAAATTTGGAGATGATAAATCTCATGAGGTTTTGGTTATGGAGCTCTCTAGTCTAAAAATGAATCCTAAGGAAAAAGTAAAATATTTTAACCAGAGATTTCTTACATTAAAGAATGAAATTCCTGCAGATTCAATGCCCATTGAAAGTCTAATTGTCCCATATTACACCAAGGCCCTACACAATAACATAGAAATTTGGGTCAAAAGGTATAAAAAGAACACACTGTTGGAAGCCTTTGAGGAGGAAAGCCAAATTGAAAAGGATATATTAATCTTAAAATACAATCTCAATAGTGAAGCTGAAACAACTTCATCCTCTAAAAAGGAAATAGAAATCCTTACTAGGCGTCCACAAGCTAAAAGTCAACCAGAAACTTTAGACTTAGAAAGCTTGCAAAAGGATTTCCAAAAATTATCAAATCAAGTCATAGACTTGAAGAGATCGGACAAAGATGCATCCTCAAGCAAAGGAAGTTTTAAACCTCCTTTCAGAAAGCCTTTTCCCCGCAACCGTCCGAACTAGACCACTGAAGGTATTAATTTCGAAAGATTGCAATACGTTTTGCAAGCCATTCTAGAAGCACATGACAATTCGGCCTCTGCCCCTCCTAAAAATTATGGAGATCTAGCTGAGGAAGAAGTAGTTGAAGAAGAGGAATCATCCCCTAATATCTTCGGACACTTCTCTGACAGTATTTTCCAAGAAAATTTTGAAACTGTCCATCATTACAACACAAGAAGTAAAACACAGAACAAATCTCCTTCTGAGGTGAGTAATAATGTGCTTTCGAAACAGTCGAAACAAGATGAAATAAAACAAGGTTTAGCAGCTCCAGTTTTAGAATATGACTTAATTAAAGATCTGAAGAAACTAAGGGCTAATATTTTTGTTTTCAAGATTTTGAAATTTCCTCTGATTTTGCAAAAAATGCTGCAAAGTATTGTAGAAAACAGTAAGAACAACGATCCTAGCAGCAAGAAAACTGCAGAAATTAGTTCTAAAACAACCAAAAAGATCCCTACTAAAACGACATCCGAACCTCCAGATAAAAGGGATTTAACTGAAAAAATTTGTATCAAATGTAGATAAAATTGTTTCAGGGACAATGGCAAAAAATCAACAGAATTATGTTGTTAACGCTCGTAAAAATGTCCCACCTTTCTTATTAACTTTTGAAATTTTCAATAGAAATGTACATAATTGCATGGTTGATTCCGATGCATCATCAAATTTGATGCCACTATCTGTTTGTCAAAAAACTAATGCAGAAGTTCAACCTTTTAGTCTCAAAATCATTTAGCTTGATCGAACGAACGTTAAGGTAATCGGTGAACTTAAGAATGTTCTGGTTAGGCTATCTTCTAATCTTAAGGTTCACCAAATTATTGGCATTATTATTGTTGACATCCCTGAAGTCTACGATTTGTTTTTAAGCAGGCACTGATCCGAGCAGCTGCATGGTTACTTTGCCACAGATTGGTCTCATTTGTGGCTGTCGAAAAATGGACAGCCAAATAGAATTAGGATAAACCATGAACTCTATCTCAAGCACACCGTAACAGATCTGAATTATGCAAATGAACCTTTTACCACATATACTAATTCATTTGAAATGTAGGGAATGAATACCTTCTTTGGTAACTTCATGACCGAAATTTCCCCCATCACCGATCCTGGGAAACAATCAGAACTTATGACCTGTACTCAGTCATCATCTTTTCCAAATGTGCCAAACACTGTTGATGAAGCTCATATATGGTCATTGTACTTCGACGGATCCAAATCCAAAGAAATGGCAGGCGCAGGATGTGTACTCATCAATCCCGCAGGTAATAATACTTTCATTGCCTACCGATTAGAATTCTAGTGCACTAATAACACTGCCAAATATGAAGCACTTCTACAAGGGCTTAAGAAATATTTGGATATGGACGTAAGAAATTTAACGATATTCGGTGATTCATAAATCGTGGTCAGGCAGGTAAGAAACTCCATACATTGCTTGTCACCACATCTGAAAAGTTACCAAACTGAGGTATGGAGTTTGATACAAACATTTTCAGCATTTAACATAAATTCCATTCCTAGGCTAAGTAATTCGGAGGCTGATTTATTGGCTAATGTCGCTTCTAAAATTTTGCTTGTAGAAGGTCTTTCTCTCCTAATGCGTTTTTTATTGAATTCTTGTTCAGGCCGTCGATCCCAGATAATATCACCAATTGGAGGTTATTCGACGATGATTAGCAAATCATCAACTTCTTGCATATGGAGGACACCTTCCAAGGTGCAATCATTGATGAAGGCACTCACGATGAAAACCTCTGCAACTTCATAGTAATATCATATTCTAGATCTCCTGAATCGATGTCTGATCTGGTAAACTCTATTCCTAGATCCGTTGTAAGACTAGAAAAGTTTTATGACTTGCATGATAAATTTAGAGGGTCAGTTAATTGTAAAACTAACCATTCTTCTTTGATTTATGAGACAGTCAACTTAGGGACTAAGGAAAATCCTCAAAATATTAATCTGGGAACGGGATGCTCCGAGCAAGAGTGATCTGCCTTTATAAAATTATTTAAATAATTTAAAGACATTTTTTCCTAGACGTATGATGATTTAAAAACATTTGATTCTAATATCATACAACATGTCATCCCCATGAAACCCCAGACCCAACCTTTTTAGCAAAAGCTGAAGAAGATGCATCCTAATTTGGAACCCACTATCAATAAAGAACTAAATAAATTACTCAATCCAAAGATAATTTTCCTAGTGAGACACACACAATGGGTGTCTAACTTAGTTCCTATAAGGAATAAAAGTGGTGAAATTTGACTCTGTGTCGACTTTCGTAACTTGAACCGAGCCTCTGATAAAGACAATTATCCCATTCCTCTAATGGAACAAATTCTTCAGCAGGTATCTGGTTCCGAAAAACTATCTCTGTTAGATGGTTTTTTGGGATACAATCAGGTCCTCATGTGTCCTTTAGACCAACTAAAAACCACCTTTCGTACCCCATGGGGCACTTATGCCTACAAGAAGATGCCTTTTGGGCTTATAAATGTCAAGGCCACTTTCCAGAGATAAATGGACATTGCTTTTCATGGCCTCATAAATGAATCAGTAGTGGCCTATCTTGATGACGTTACCATTTTCTCTAAAAACAAGAAAGATCACTTGTCTCACCTTAGAGTTGTCCTAGAATGATGTCGCAAGTATGGAATATCCCTCAACCCTAAGAAATCAGTCTTTGTAGTAGAGCAAGGAAAAATATTGGGGTTTATAGTATCAAAGACGGAATGATCATTGATCCCGAAAGAACCCAAGCTATTGCCAAACTCTCCCCTCCTTCCTCTAAAAACTCCATGCAATCCTTTTTAGGCAAAATTAATTTCGTTAGAAGATTTGTCCCAAGTTTCTCAGAAATGGTAAGACCTTTACAGAATTTAATTAAAAGGGATGTTGGTATCATTGGGGACCCCAAGAAATTAAATCTTTTGATTCTATTATAAAAGCAATAACAGAAGCTCCTTCCTTGATGAGTCCTGATTTCTCGCGGGATTTCACTCTTTACACTTTTGCCTCCGACCGATCTTATGTTGTTGTGTTAACACAAAAGAATGTTGAAAGCAATGAAGTACCCATTACCTTCATGAGATCAGCTTTCAAAGGGGCTAAACTGAAATTACCCAGCTGTAGATCAACAGGCGTACACTATTTTTAAAGCAGTGAAACACTTATGGTCATATCTGCTGAAATCCAGAACTAAAGTCATCGTTCCTTACCCGAATGTGAGAAACTTGTTAGTACAAAAGGAAATGGGTGAAAAAAGGGAAAATTGGATGACGTCGTTACAAGAGCATGACCTCGAAATAAATCCTACATAAATTGTGAGAGGTCAAGGCCTATGCAAACTAGTGGTTGATTTAGTTGAAGGACAAGAAAGTCAAATTAACATCTCAATTGTACATCAGCACAACGAGAAACAAATCGGCTATACACAAGTTGTTGCTAATTCTTGGTATGATGATATGAAATTGTATTTAACATATGGATCTGCCCCTTTCCATCTTTATCCTAAAAACAAAAGAGCACTCAGGTTAAAATCTGCATCTTTCCAGCTAATAAATGACGTATTGTTTCGAAAGCATTTTGACGGTGTTCTTATGCGTTGTTTGGAAAAAGATGAAGCAGAGAAGGTGTTATCTGAACTTCATGTAGGTGAAGCTGGTGAACACTTCAGTGGAGACACCACTGCTCACAAAGTGTTAAGAGTTGGGTACTATTGGCCCACGTTGTTTAAATATTCCCACACTCTATGCCATAAATGTATAATCTGCTAAAAGGCTATTGGACGGATGAAAAAGGAAGCATTCCCATTGCATCCCGTTACAGTAGATTCACCCTTTAAATAGTGTGATCTTGACATCATAGGACCAATTAATCCTTCTTCTTCACAACATCACAAGTATATTATTACAACAATGGATTATTTTACCAGATGGTCTGAAGCTTCACCTTTGAAAGTGGTAAAAATGAATCAAGTAGTATCTTTCTTTAATTCAAATATCATTACTAGATTCAGCATTCCTGAATGTTTAGTCTTTGATAATGTATATTATTTCTCATCCCTGGATATGAATGTATTCACTTTATAAAAAAGGATTAAATTGAAATATTCTTCCAACTACTACCCCCAAGGAAATGGCCTAGCATAATCAACAAACAAAAATTTGATCAAGATCATTAAGAGGATAGTTTCTGAAAACCACAAGAATTGGCACAATGCATTATTTAATGCACTCTGGGCTGATAGAGTAACACCCAAAGCCTTAGTTGGTAATTCTCCTTTCTTTCTCATTTACAGGAGAGAAGCAATCCGACCTCCTCATGTTCTACTCCCATCTCTGCAATTATCGCAGAAAATCCAAGAAGAGGCATGCCCTCCTATGGAAAGTTGAATCAATGCCTTATTAAAACTGGAGGAAGTAAGAGTGCAAGAAAAGAAGAAGTTGGATCAGCATCAGCAGATTTTGAAAAGATGGTTTGATTCAAACTCTTCTTCAGATAGAAACTTCGAGGTAGGAGACCTAGTTCTCAACTGGGATAAACCTCATGAGGGAAAAGGGGAACACACCAAGTTCCAAAACCTATGGTTGGGACCATTCGTAATTGATGAAAACCTAGGTCCCGGCTCTTTCCGTCTACACAATTTGGAGGGACAGCCAAACACCTTCCCGGTGAATGGCCAATCTCTCAAAAGGTATTTCTCCTGATGATTCCAGATCCACCTCTCTGTACATACTTTTTAGTTTTGATTTTCTTTTTGTCTTTTGATTTTGGTTCTTTTCATTTTGTTGTTTTTTCTGGTTTTTGAATAAATTCATCTCTGGGTCACCATTTAGTTCATGAAAGGAAACCAGAAGTTTCATCATAAAGCAACAGTCGAGGTCATTTCAAAGCATTAGTGCTATAAATTGTTAAAACTCAAACTAGTAAAGGAAACTTTCTGTTCAAAATAGTCTTCCTGGTTTCACTTTATAATCACGAGAAGATATGATCATCATTAAAACTCTTTACGTTGTCCCTGTTTTTAAATAAAACAACTCAAGTATGCCTTCCTGTCCTCGAAAATTTTTTCTTAACAGAAAACTAAGTTCAGATCATAATGAAGGCCGTCAAAAGAGAAATTAAATTGAAAAATATAAAGTTATTTGAAGTCTGAAATTTTCAGCATCACCTCGCTCTACTGAAGATAATAAAGTTTATATCGAATTTTAAAAAACTTCTGGAGAGCTGAAAGCACTGTAAAGTGTGGGAAGTGTCTGTAAACCCACCAAGATACTGAACAGGTCTGCAGGTAGCGGTTAAATGCATGCATGATGCCAAGGAAACTTCGTCGAGATACTGAATAGGCCTGCTGGCAACGAAGCAATGTTGGGTTCAAGAAAATTATCAGGTATAACTGTTTGGTATTAATCGTAAAATGTCCTTCATATTGAATTTATGTTTCTTGGACAGGGTATAGGTTTTAGAGTGGGTTAATCGATATCCATACCGAGGCTATGGATGCCTTCTAGCAACAGTATCGAAGTCATTTTCTTAAACGTCATCTCAATCGTAATTAAAAATTGTCACCAGATTGCATTTGAACAGAAACACATCTAACACTAGACTATGTGATATTTTTTGAGTCTGATGGGGATGCTTGACTTGCTATCGAATGTTCTTTAATTTTCAACCATTCTGATATGTCCTAACATGAACTGTCTGGTGATGCAGATATAACTGCTTCGCCCAGTAAGTCGCCACTGTTGATAGCCCTACACGATTTCATTATTTGAACAACAAACTACACTTTTTGTAGCTGCTTTCACCTCATCTTGTAAATATTATCATTTTGAGATGATTACTGGATTCTAAAAGATTTTCATTAATTCTTTAAAGTTTGCATTTTCATGTTGTTTTCATGTTTGATTCGTGAGTGAAAGCATGAATCAAACATGAAAACTTAACTTTGTATTATATTCCTATACAAAACCTTCTTTTTAAAGGGTCATTGTGCTTATATCCATTTTTAATCTAACACTTGAATGACTTACCTTTTGAATTTTTTTATGATTTCTATATACTTAGTTGGTTTGCATTTGAATTATGAACATTTTTGTGTTAATATAGTTAAACCTTTTGCAAAAACTATGGTCGTGCTAGTCATGAGAATTAATGCACAAATATCGTACCCTGTACTTAATTCATTTCACTGGCAGAGTAAATTAATAAGATTTGCATTATGGGTTGAAGGTTTTTCATGCTCTGTACATGAGGTTTTCATTACCAGGTATGGTTGAGCATCATGAACAAACCCTCAGTGGTTATACTATGATTGCAAGATATTTCTCTTTGTTTATTTCCATTTTATCTGCTCAGATTTGTTCCTTTTGCTCCTGCCATCTAAACCCAGAGCTATCTTAAGTCGCCCCTGTTACAGTCCAGTTATATTTTTAATGGCCCATGTTGTCTGCATAGAGCCGAATGGCTCTCAAGCATTTCTCTCTCATGACGATGTGGTTGAAGATTTAAAAGGTCAGGGTTGGGATGCCTTCATCAAAAGGTTTGAAGGGTATAACCTTCGTGTGGCTAAGGAATTTGCACAGACTTTCGATGGGTGTAGGGAAAAATTTGGAGATATCTAGTTAGAGGTAACAGAGGAGTTTGTGAGTGAAGCCACAGGGCTTCCATCCACCGGCGAGAAGTGGTTCAAAAACTCAAAGATATAAGAAGTGCCATAGAGCCTCTTCATGACTTCCAGGAAAATCAATTGCTGAGAGAAAGGTTTCCCTATTTCTTTAGTTAAAAATTTAGTTAAAAATAGATGGCATGGTGTGTTGTTGATCCTTAAGCAATTTGTGACCTGTGAAGATCGTTATTGTCTAGTTTTTCTCTATCATATATGGTTTCTTATGCACTTCATAGGTTTTCATTTGAATGTGCCTTTTTATTTACTGAGAAGCCTGTACAAGATGTCTAAAAGGTATAAAAAACAGAGCCTCGACTCCATTCTTTTTCACCACGGCTTGATCAAAATTATGTTAATCCACCATTTGACAACCATAGGCGATTGTTGGGAGGGATTTTTAGCGAGAAATAGTTTCGTTTCTACCATTTCTGTAGAAGGCCTTGATTTGGGTGAACCATTGGTGAAAAAACAATTTGACCTCCCGAATAATGAGCCAGATACAAACCCTCTAGATGAGGTAATTCCCAGTCAATCCCCACATCAGCAACAGGGTGTCAATTGTGAGTTGAGTGAACCTCTTGTGCCTAATTTGGATATCGGCCATAACACCACTGTGAAACCCTATGTCAACAAATATCGCAAACAGTCAAAACTAAAACACACAGCGTTATCATTTTGGAATAAAATAGTTGGTCGACTGATTTCGAGAAAGTTAAGAAATAGAGCCAACCCTCATTTGAGCTCGATCGGCCCAATCGAGGTCAATGAGGTCTCTGATTCTGAAATTGAAGATTTCCTAGCTTTAGAAGATCCAGATTGTCATAGATTTGATCCTCCTCGAACATATGACTTTGTTACTAATATTCCACCGTGTCTCGAGGGAAAGGAAGGGTTTACTGGTATTAGTCTTGGTCAATGGCATCTAATAGGTAATACCCATACAGTCAGGCTTGACTGTTCACTTCATCAACAGATCGTCCCTCCTATACACTGTGAGGTTTGTCTACACTGGATTGAAAGATACTACACAGATATTCCCATCCTCCAAGCTCGGATTAAAACGCTCACAGCGCAAAGTGAATTACTCAGAATGGAAAACCTCAACCTTAGAGAAAACACTGAGAGACAAGCTAAACGCCTTAAGAAGACAGGTAACATAGTGATAAAAAACACATACAGTGTTAAAGCCATAATCAATTATGAGCTATCCTGATCCATTTTTAGTCGTTGGTTGAAATGGTAAAACAATTTTTCCCTCTTGTTACATTCATGTTATTTTTTTAAAATTGATTTGGTTTGAAATTAGATTTTGTTTGCTAAAGTTAACGATTTGGCTACAGAATCTGTCGATTCTGTAGCCAAGTCATTTTTAAATAAAAAGTAAAAATTAGTCGTTAATAACTTATCTAACTTATTCTTGTTTTCGTTTTCAGGGAATAGTAGATTTAGATGTTGATCTTCTGGGGAGACATGTTCGAATTTTCTCTTGAATGATTAGTATTTCTTTTATTTTCCTTGTAAAAGCTTTTAATAATTTTTGAAGAAAAAACAATTCAGTTATGAGTGGCTGGAAGCCATCTATTTTTGTAATATTATTGATCTTATGAGATCTCATCCTATCCTAGGATTAGGAGAATAGGATTTCAAAACATTTTAAATACTTTTCATTTTGTAAAGGAAAGCATCTTTACCTAGAACAATTTAATGGGCAAATGATTTTTGGAACTTTATGGAACAACTTATTACAATTTGGCTTTAGACCTATGTGTATGTTGTCTCATTGATGTTTTGTCTCTCTTATCTTGGAGTGGTAATGTGTTGTGTAGCTTTAGTCTATATGACATGTGATATTCCATCTTAATTGATATTTTAAAGGTTGTCTTTAATTGTTGTTTCAATTAATTATCGTCGTGATCATCACATCAATTGGAAGATCATGATTTTATCTAATGTTAGTTGATTAATACTCTGAACATTTTACATTAAGATTTATATTTTTATGATTGTTCGGAACTATAAGATCATTATGAATACTTGTTTATTATTTTGTTCTCGTATCCTGGCCGCCAACAAACATTCTAGATTTTGTTCTAGAGGTATCATCATGAGCTTGCCATAGATTTTTCTTACAGGAAGAGCAGCTGGAATATCGGATTATGCAGAAGACATAGACAGGGTGTAAAAAACAGGTTAGGTTTATTTCTATTTGATTTCTGTCATTTTATGTATTAGTGGAACAAGAAGGTTTTAGATTGGCTTTGACCATCTGTACATCTTTGTTTCATAGCTCAGTTAATGTAAGTTTTATTAGATTCATAAGTAGAAAACAGAAAATACAAAAATGTGCTTTCTTTTTCTGCTTCTAAAAACAATTATCTTTACATTGATTTTGCAAGATTTTCATTAAAACTTGTAACCTGTAAATTCTGTTCATAAGTGATATGTTTATATTTTTTTTTTTGCTTAAATACATTTATAAATAATTATATTAGAGTATATACATATTATAGTTTTAACATTTAGTTAATTTCTTTTCTTTAACAGGGTCTATCGGTGAAGAATCATAAGCATGAGGGATTGAGGATCTACAAACAATGAGATCAAACTCAAAAGGAGACTCAAGATCATTGGAACAAGAGGGGGAAACAAGGGCTGCCATGCCCCCATTGGATAAAAATACTAATCAATTGTTGAGACCATGTCTCGAGAAGGAAAACATGATTTCACAGGTTCCTACTCAAAAGCAATTAAACATCGAGGATTGGACGCCACATAATTTATCTTAGCGGGGTAGAGTCTACACGAACACTAGGAACATATAAAGGGGCACCCTGAACTAACATCGAATTAGGATGGTTATTATCATATGTCAGTTGGTTGATAGTGAAAATGATTCCATTGTGAGGGAAATTCATCACCCGAAAGAGCGTAGACACCAAACCGTTCATAGAATATAAATAATCACACTCGAGAATCATATTAAAATCTAACGGATCTTGCACCACTATAACATCGACAAGAACAATCTTCCCACCTAACAAGATAGGAAAATGAGGAAGAATTCCCAATTATTCACTAGGATATCTGTCAAAATACAACAACTCATGTGAAGGAGACACAAGCTCAAGAGAACCCAAAGCTTTCCAAGTCGAGGAGGATAAAATACTTGCGGAGGCTCCTTCATCCACAAGACATCAGTAAAAAAAATTGAATTAACTTCAACCCTTATTTGAAAGGGTGTAGAAAAAGGAAGGCAAGGATCAACAAGGTCATTCCAACCAAAGGAAACCATCCTAGGACTTGGAGGGGGTGTACTCGAAGTGAGCGGAATGCCCCCTTGTTCTGAAAGTACTGAACTAAAAATGATAAAAACATAGTCGGTAGACACATCACTCCCCATCAGAAGAGTGGGATCAATCAGATATTGCATCAGCATGACCACTTTGGTAGAATTGAAACTCTATAAGAGAAGAGTGGGATCGGTCGAAGATTGCATCGACATGACTACTTCCTCAACCACTAGCTAAATAGGCTACAAGAAAACATGGTATGAAGGCACATCACCCCCCAAAAGAAGAGTGGGGTCGGTCGAACATTGCATCGACATGACCACTTCATCAACCAAAGGCTGAATAGACTATGAGGAAACCTCAGAGGACTTAGAATCATAAGATCTTTCAAACAGGGACCACAATCTTCGTTCCTCTGGAAGGCCAGGGAATAAGTGAGTAATTTTATCTCCCTTGCAAAGCTTACAAGGGAACTTAGGCTTATGTCCTATCCTTCTAGGTTTCTGAACAGAATCAATGCCCCAACATGACTAGCAGTGGCTGGTTTCATATCACTCATATGACTCACATTGACAAGACTTGTGCCCCCAACAGGACTTGCAGTGTTTGGTTGTACATCTCCAACATAACTTGCAGAGGTTGGTTATTGGTCGCTAACATGACTTGCATAGGCTACAGACCTATCGTCAGTATGACTAGAAGTGACTAGATTTTTCCCCCCATCATGAATTGCAAAGGTTGGGTGCTTTCCCCCAGCATAACTTGCAGAGGCTGGGTGTTGGTATTCAACCTGACTTTCATATGTTAGCGACCTATCTCAAACATGACTCATAGAGGTTGGTGATTTATTCTTCTTATTCTTCCTCCTTCTATTTTGTTTAGACTTCCAGTTACTAGTAGATATACTTTCACCAGAGGAGGCAGAAGGAGGAGCAGAAGACTTTGCTAATGAAGTAACGTCAACATGATTCCCATGACATAAGGTACTTAACTAAGAATATTCAAGAGCATACGGCACATTTGGAATGGTACCCAACCAAACCAGAAGTCCTACATTCAACCCAGGAATGTACAAAGTGGACATCAAAGGGAGACCAACATTTCCAAAAAAAGGAAAATCATAAGAATCCCCTTGCAAAGGGGTTCCTTGGTTGGTATCGTTGGGAACTTTGGAGATGAAGATATTATGCATAGGTTCTTCCCTTTTGGGATCATTTAAGTTTGTAAAAGTCTCACACACTGACTCTGGTAAATCAGTGGTATTAAAATATACGCCTATAAGGAGGCGGCTCCATGTTTCTAAGTGGAAGACCAAAAAGTCCTCACGACCGGCGAAGTGGGCAGTCTACCACCTTAGGTCAGAGACCCAAAGAAATAATTGACTAACTAACTATGGAAAACTAGGAAGCACAGAGCACACCATTGAGAAGAAAAGCCTAAAATGATACAAGCCAAACAAATGACCCTTTTGAATGGTTCCAAACTAGGGAGATGAAGTCTTGATCATCCAAAGCATTCACAAAGGCAAACGACTAGCTAGGAGAAGTAGTTACCCAGACCTATGACTGACAATCCCTTCGGGTGTCTCCCAGAGAATACAGAGTTTTCCTCAGGTACTGCAATACACCCCTCGCAGTCACCTGTGTGTCAACCGATATAATGGAAACTAGGCCACCAAATTGTAATCAACAACAAGGGGGCTACAGTCAACAGTTGAGCGAGTGTATTGGCGGGGTAACTAAGCCTGAATATCCTCTTGAGGCCTGAAATGCAACAGGGCCAGAATCACTCTTAGAGTACCTTGGACATATCCAAGTATCTCAAAGGTCTGACATAAGTCAAGGCAATAATGCTACAAAATTCACCCCCAATACATACTCTCCCAAATGCTTTGTCGGGATCAGGAGTGGATATCTTCATCACTGTCCTCCACGCGGTCTCGTGTTTGACTCTTGTGTTAGAGGAGCTTCCCGGATTGAGTAATTACAAGGTGGAATTTTCACACCCTAGTATGGACGCCTAAGTTAAGTTTTGGTTGGCCTTGGAGAGTTTACCTCTCCACACCTAATGAAAGGCCCTATCCTAAGCTATTGGTGAACCCTAGAAAAAGTGTTACTAATATATTTTAGATTAGTGCATTCATTTTAGGGGATTTTCTTACTCAAGGAATGGAAGTGCAACTTATGTTGTTTGAGACTCTTGCAAAAATTAAACTTATTAGAACACTGGCAAAGAAGACTTTACACTAATTCTACGAATGAAAAAGAGATTCAAGAAAAAAGCATGAACAATCCTTCAAACCTAAAAATGCAATATTTTCTCCTTTCCATGCAAAATGCACAATGCAACTTTTGCATGAAACAAAAGAGAAAATGAAAGGATTTTCTTTCTTTTTATTTTGAAATGATTTCAAGATGAGAAGAAAATACAACTCTATGCTAATTTCTTTTTCTTTTTCAAATAAAATTCAAAGCAATGCAAAGAAAGAAAGAGACCTAACTAGCATAAAAACTAGGTTTTTTTTTTTCTCTTTCAATCAAAGCAAAACCAAGATGCTAAAAGAAACTGCAAAAAAAAATAATTAAATGCAACTCATTTTTCTTAAAATTCAAGCTAAAAATAAGCCAAAAATGCTTGGAAACACAAAGATACAAGATAATTTTTTTATTTATTTATTTCATAAACAATTTGAGCTTGCAAATTGTCTAAACCCCAAACAACATAAGCTTGTGGAACTCAGGAAGACCCCGGAACCACAAGTTTCCTATAGGAAAAAGAAAATAATTTCCAAAACAATAGAGACGCATGTTGTGCATGGCTAGCCTGTGTATGTACGCGGGTTGAGTAAAAATAAGTATGCGTATGTATGCATGTTGTACAAATAACAGGGCGCGTACACCTCTTTAAATGTTTCTAAAAACAAAGAAAAAGTTCGAACATAAAACTCAAGCAAGGGAATATGGTAAGCACCTGGGTGGGTGAACAGAGACCCAACCTGACTCAGAACACTCAGAAACAACTAAAAATCAAATCAAACCAAGATCTCCCACTAAGACCCTAGAGAGACTCCCCAGTGGAGTCGCCAATTATTTTATGGGGAAATTCCCCCTAAACTGGGTCTAAGGAATATGCAGAGAAATAACTCCCTTAAAATATTGGCTCATCTCTAATCTACCCCAAAACAATCTAGACTAAGTGATGAGAGAGAGGGAACACAAGGTTAAGAAGATCACCTTGAATCCTTACGGTTGATGCATACCTTTTCTGCTTGTTGTTGCCTCTTAGATCACAGATCTCCTCCCAAACCTGACCTGCAAGGGGTTAACAATACAACACAACAACATATACAATCTCTAATAATCACTTTAAAAAACCTAAATATAGATGTAAATGATCAAATAGACAAGAACATGTACACATAAAGTTTTGGGACAAAGATAATCTATTTTATTTATATACAAGATGAAAGGTTACAACCTTTTCTTGCGGACACCACTCTATGAACCAAGTCTGGGCTCCTATGTCATGGCTCCAAGTGCACCAATCCCACATAGAGTTATCACAACCAACATGCCATCAAGGGAAGAAGGAAGGGTTGCATGGGGAGAATGGCTGGAAGGGAAAGTTGAGGATAAAACTCAGAGCAAGATGCAAAAGTTAGGCAATGAGAGGGAAAGGATTTTGGCAAAGTTTTCTTATTTTCTTGCTCATATGTCTAAATGACTCCCCAAGGCCTCTTTTTATATGAGAAAAAGATGGTTATTTGGTTTGGGGAAGGTCTACAAAGGGTAAAATAGTTAGGAAACCCTTCATATCCCGTAAACTTTGTCATGCAATTTTATATTTTTTTCAATTTTTGGAGGTAAACGCGGGCTAACTAGCATGCAACAGGCGTATGTACGCAGGTGGACTAGCATGCAACATGCACATGTACACATGCTAGTAGTGCAGCAGGATGCGTACATTATCCAAAAATTTGTTTATAAAAGGAAACCTTGGCGATAGTATTTGGCAAAGGATGTAAATGGATGTGCCAATGTATTAGATGCATAGATGTGACATTTTTGGACTATAACAATGTGCTTTGTCTTAGAATGCATCACTAGATTTATGGATATACTGATGGCACTGGTGTTTTCACAAAATATTGAAATGGGCTCATCACACTTTACTTGTATATCCTACAGAGTTTTCTTCATCCAAAGTACTTGAGTAAAACATGTTGTTGCTACAATGTATTATGCTTCTGTTGTAGAGAAATATAGTAATGATTGTTTCTTGCTTAACCATGATACCAGACATTCACCCAAGTAGAAATTTTCTCCACTTGTACTTCTTCTATCATGAATGTAACCTGCCCAATCTGCATCTGTGTAGATGACAAGAGATAGATACTTCTCTTTTGGATACCATAATCCAAACTCTTATGTACCTTTGAGGTATCTGAATATCCTATTTATTGACATAACATGTGATTCCTTTGGTGTTGCTTGAAACCTTGCAACATCTCCAACTTCCTGCATCACATTTGGTCTGGAAGTTGTTACATAGAGTAAGCTTCCAATCATCAATCTGTATTGTCTCTGATTTGCACCCTTCAAATAATCATCCTTACTTAACTTACAATTGGTTTGCATATGAGTATTGACTGGTTTACAATCTGTCATTCCAAACTTCTTCAACGTTTCTCTGATATACTTGGTCTGAGAGATAAATATACCTTTGTTGATCTGACATATCTAAAGACCCAAAAAATAAAGACAACTCTCCAAGCAAAGACATCTTGAATTCATTCTGCATGTCTTCAGAAAATTTCCTACTCATCCTGTGATCATCACTTATGAAGATAATATTGTCAACATAAACTTCAATTATCATAATACTATGTTGATTTACCTTTATGTAGATATCTGTGTCTGTATTTCTTTTTTTGAACCCTTGTTGTTGTAGGTATCTGACCAGTATTAAATGCCATGCTCTCGGGGCCTCCTTGAGACCATATAAGGCCTTCTTCAACCTACAAACATAATTTTCCTTCTCTGACAGCTGAAATCCTTCCGACTGCTCAATGTAGACCTCTTCCTCTAGATATTCATTTAGGAATGTTGATTTCACATCCATCTGATATACTTTAATATTTTTGGAATATACATAAGCTATAATCAGTCTGATTGCTTCCATTATGGAAACTAGGGAAAATGTCTCTTCAAAATATATACCTTCAACCTGAGAATATCCTTTACATACCAATCTTTCTTTGTTCCTGGTAACATGTCCATCCCCATTCAACTTGTTTCTAAAGACCCATTTTGTACCCATGAAATTCTTGTTTTTCGGTCTTGGAACCAGTTCCCATGTGTCATTCTTCTCTATCTGATCTAACTCTTCATCCATATATTTTATCCAATGTTCATCCTTGTTGGCTTATTCAAAACTACTCAGCTCAATAGTAAATAGTAGTGCTAGATGTTGTTGTTCTAGTGAGCAGATTATTCTTCTGGTTTCAACCTTTTCATCTTTATTCCAAATAATTTGTTCTGATGGATGATTTTTCTGCACTCATCTGTTGGGTGTCTTTGGAGGTTCTTGAATATCCTGTTGTTCTTGCTCTACTTCTGGTTGCTCTTCTTCTTCTTCTGATTCTTCATATAATTATTCTTCCTTCAAATATTCTTCATGATCTTGTTCCACTAAATATTTACTACTTTCTTTTATCTTTCATCCATTTGTCTCATCAATCGTCACATTGATGCTTTCTACTATTCTATTGAGTCTTAGATTGAAGCATTTTTTTTCTTTCCTTTTTCTTGAGTACCCAACCAATATTCCTTTGTCAACTCGAGGATCAAATTTCCCAATTCTGACATCTTCTCTTTTGATGTAGCATTTGATTTTGAATAATCTGAAGTGCTTCACATTTGTTGGTCTTCCTTTCCATAGTTCGTATGGAGTCTTATCACTGTTATTTATGAGCATCCCTCTATTATGGATGTGAACTGTTGTATGTACAACTTGTACCCAAAATACATCTATTAACTTGGAATCCATTCACATGGTTCTAGCCATTTCCTGTATTGTTTTGTTCTTCCTTTCGACAACTCCATTTTGTTAAGTGTCCTGGCTACTGAGAATTTCCTGTTTATCGCATGCTCACTGCAGAATTCCATGAATTCCATTGATGTAAATTCTCCTCCATTGTCTTGTTGGCACAAGGATAGACCCAGGGTTCAATGCTTCAACAATGCACCAACAAAACCCTAACTACCGGCCCTTTCGGAAACACTTGCGAAGCAGATGAAGTCTCACCCGAGGTAGAGGCAGGGGGGGTTGCAGGACTCGGGTGTATACAACCTAGCTGGGACATAGATCTGTGATTACAATACTTGACAGAGCACTTAGCCAATAGCATGCATTAGTTCTTAAACCTTATTCACAGCGCAGGTTAATCCCTTATTACAGATCAATGCAGTAATAATCAAGATTAAGCACATCCAATCATTTAGCACATAACAGCAACTCAGACCTAGCATTCATCATACATAAACACTAAGCATCCATAGATCTATCTATCATACATCAATATCATTGCACTAAGAAAAATACATAAAGAACATAAACAAGATTGCATAAAGCACATCAACACAGGATATACATGGTTCACCCCAGTGTGGGGCTACATCCACCAACTTCTTCTCTTCTTTATTAGTCTTCAAGCTTCTTACATTCCTCTACTCCTGTACATAAATCCACAGAGCCAACTCCACAAAGGATAGGAGATCTACGTGCACCTCTCCATATCCTCCTTCCCTGAACTAGGTCAGGGCACAAAGCCTTACACAGTATATGCACAAAGCCTCTTACAATGATCTAGGAGGCTCCCCAGGCTCAGAAAATGCTCAAACATCAAATTTCTCATAATTGGATGAAACCAATTCCATTGCGTCTGGCTCGTTCTCCCAATTCTGACCATATATTTACTTTCTCAAACGGACGTTGTATGCGAGAGTTATCGTACTCTGACCGTTTTCCCAAACAGGCAAAAAGTCAACAGGTCCAGTGAAATGATGACATCAGCATGACATCAATAGTGCTGACATGGCAGAGACAAGTGGTGACAAGTGGAAGTCTAGCAGAAGGTGACTGGTCAATGACAGGGATTCAACCAACAGCTGACAAGTGGCATTTGTTTGGCAAATGGTTGGGTGCCACGTGGCCCAGTCATGGGTCGCCACGTGGCACCATGGTATTGGTTAAGGGTCGAATGGCAAGTGTTAAAAATGTTAGGGGGTCCATGGGTTTTGAACCAAAGACCACACACCAAGCCAAGCACCTTAAGGAGAGCACTAACACCAACGCACCCCACATGCCTCTTGTTAAATAATATGCATTTAAATTTATTTAAATTGTAGTATATTACTATGTGGGTGAAAAAGGGTTGGGGCTAAGCCCCAGCCCGTGGTTTTATGGTGTTATGTGACCCTGTTTGGGGGCGCACACCCGTCCATTGGGGGCTTATCCCATATATTTCTAGAAAGTGGTTTTTAAACCATATATTAATGATTTTTGGGGATTTTTTGACTGATATTTAGACCAGAAAGTGGTTGTTTTAGCATATCTTGGCCATTTGAAGGGGCATTTGATCCCAGAAAGAGGCCAGATCTTGAGGGAAGTTGGGATTCCTCATTTGAGCCTTGAAATCTATAAGAACTAGGATTTTTGAATCTTGTAAGAGACTTTTTGATGCAGGATTTTGAAGGGGTAGTTTGTAAATTTTGGTATTTTCTCATGATTTGAGAGGCAATTTTGCCATGTTTTTTAGAAGAGTTTGATGGAGCATGCATGAATCTAAGCAAGGAGGTCTTGCACAGAAGACATGAAGCATGTAATATAACAGCAAATATCATTGTAAGAGAACTTTGAGCATTTTAAAGAGCAATAAAGAGGTCCTCCACTTGGAAGTGGGCCCAGAGACGTAGCCAACGATTGGTGAACTCCATTATCAACCTCTTATCTCTATTTCTATTTATGTTTTGTTGTTCTATTATCTTCATTTTCAGCATGAATATTAATGGTTGATCTCTTTATACATTAATAAGCATAAAGTAAAAGTCACATTTGATATTCCGCAAACAAGATAACAAGTTTATGTATTTTGCGTTCTTAACGATCCAATGCAAAAAGTACATTAAACTAACCTGTGATTTATCAGTAATACCTTCATTTTTGGATCAAGTTTATGGTATCAAATCATTTGGTTGTGAAGGTTTGATAGGAATTGCAAGCATTGGATGCTCACAAGAGAAAAACTCAAGTGAGGAGAAGGCCAACTTGAGGCTCTTGACACAGAGATTCAAAGGCAACCGCATAAGCAAGAGATGTCTTCGCCACGAAAATTGGGTCCCTTCAAATCTGAAGATGATTTCTTCGAGGCCTTTAAATTGATGCAAGCTATGGTAGAGGAGCTTTACCATGAAAGGGGTCAATGAAGGAATCCAAAATTTGAAGAAGATGAATCTTTGGTAAGAGCAGCAGGAGGAGTTGGAGGTGGTGGACCTTTGGAACCTTCTTCTCCTTCATCCTCATCATCTAATAATCAAGCAAGTGTACATTCCTCCAAGGATAAGCAAAGAACTCATCATTCGTCTTATATTCCATTATTAAAGTTAGATGTAAAGTTTCAATTACCCACTTATGATGGTGAATTAGATGCAGAAAAGCTAGATAATTGGGTAAGACAGTTAGAAGTCTATTGCATGATACAAAGGAGTGTTGATGATGAAACAAAGATCCAACTTGCAAGTCTCAAATTGGGAGGCACAACTCTCATATGGTGGGAAAGAAGAACTAGAGATGATCTTAAGAAAAGTGGTAAAACAATCTCTTCCTGGAATGATTTTGTTATTGC
>SNQJ01S0003771.1:268632-315312 GCA_010110895.2 Picea sitchensis | reverse complement strand
AAAAGGAATGAACTTTTTCACATAAGGGTTATAACACATAATGTTAAAGTTGATACTCTTGTAGACAGTGGATCACAAGCCAATCTAATCAGTGAAGAGGTTGTAAATAACTTGGGACTTGAAACAAATCCACATCCTAAACCATATCCATTGGGATTGATATGTGGGGATAATAATTTACAAGTAACCAAGCAATGTAAAATCAAGTTTGCAATCACTTCTAATTATGTTGATGAAGTAGAGCTTGACATAGTGCCACTGGACATATGTGGAATTGTACTAGGAAGCCCATACCTTTATGATAGGAAGGCTATATTCTACAGGGAGGAAAATAAATATTTCTTCAAGAAAGATGGGAAGGAGTACATTGTTCGTGCTCATCGCATGAAAACTAACAGGTCTTTTGTAGCTACAGGGCAGTTAAAAAGAATGGTAAATGCAAGCAAAAGTTTAACACTTATGTCTGTAACAAAACATGAAGTTAGTGATTCTAAACATGAGATGATTCCATATGTTTCAAATGGTCATGAAGTGTCACCAGGGGTACAGCAAGAGGTTCGGTTGCATAATTTGATTATTGTTCATGTTCAAAAGGGGAAGCATGTTTTGTCATTTTCATTTGCATACTCGGTATTGTTGATTAGTTTGTTGTTGTTCAGTGGTGTATGGCTGCAAAGTGCGACAAAGAATATAGATGATTGTGCGATAAATGAAATGATTACTTTGATAAACAATGCTATCTCAGTTTTCATGTTTGTTGTGATTAGTCAGGTGATCATTATCCCAGCAGAGAGGATGGATGATACAGGACAAAGTGGGGAGGTAGTACCCTCACTTCTTACCTGAGTAAAAGCAGACTTTTGGTGGTCTAAAAGCTTCCAAAGTGGGGAGGAATGATCCAGGAGGCTGCCCAGGCTTAGAAAATGCTCAAAAATCATATTTCTCAGAATTGGATGAAACCAATTCCATTGCGTCCGACTCGTTCTCCCGATTCCAACCATATATTTACTTTCTCAAACAGACGTTGTATGCGAGAGTTATCGTACTCTAGCCATTTTCCCAAACAGGCAAAAAGTCAACAGGTCCAGTCAAATGATGACATCAGCATGACATCAGCAGTGCTGACATGGCAGAGACAAGTGGCAACAAGTGGTAGTCCAACAGAAGGTGACTGGTCAGTGACAGGGATCCAACCAACAGCTGACAAGTGGCATTTGTTTGGCAAATGGTTGGGTGCCACGTGGCCCAGTCATGGGCTGCCACATGGCACCATGGTATTAGTTAAGGGTCAAATGGAAAGTGTTACAAATGTTAGGGGGTCCATGGGTTTTGAACCCAATACCACCCACCAAGCCAAGTTCCTTAAGGAGAGCACTAACACCAACGCGCCCCACATGCCTCTTGTTAAATAATATGCATTTAAATTTATTTAAATTGTAGTATATTACTATGTGGGTGAAAAAAGGTTGGGGCTAAGCCCTAGCCCGTGGTTTTATGGTGTTATGTGACCCTGTTTGGGGGGGGCGCCCGTCCATTGGGGGCTTAGCCCATATATTGCTATAAAGTGGTTTTTAAACCATATATTAATGATTTTTCGGGATTTTTTCACTGATATTTAGACCAGAAAGTGGTTTTTTAGCATATCTTGGCCATTTGAAGGGGGATTTGATCCCAAAAAGAGGCCATATCTTGAGGGAATTTTGGATTCCTCATATGAGCCTTGAAAACTATAAGAACTAGGATTTTCGAATCTTGTAAGAGACTTTTTGATGCAGGGTTTTGAAGGGGCAGTTTGTAAATTTTGGTCTTTTCTCATGATTTGAGAGGCAATTTTGCCATGTTTTTTAGAAGATTTTGATGGAGCATGCATCAATCTGAGCAAAGAGGTCTTGCACAAAAGACATGAAGCATGTAATGTAACAACAAAGATAATTGTAAGAGAACTTTGAGCATTTTAAAGAGCAATAAAGAGGTCCTCCACTTGGAAGCGGGCCCAGAGACGTAGCCAACGATTGGTGAACTCCGTTATCAACCTCTTGTCTCTATTTCTCTTTTTGTTTTGATATTATGTTCTCTTCATTTGCAACATGAATATTAATGGTTGATCTCTTTATACATTAATAAGCATCAAGTAAAATTCACATTTGATATTCCGCAAACAAGATAACAAGTTTATGTATTTCGCATTCTTAACTATCCGATGCAAAAAGTACATTAAACTAACCTGTGATTTATCAGTAATCCCTTCATTTTTGGATCATACAATCACTTGCACTTAGCTTTGCAAGTCTTGACATACTCTAGTCATGCACTAAGCCATTGAACTCTTGCACTAAGTTGATTCTAATACTTCTTACATCGCCTAGATCCCTATTTATACATTACAACAAGGCCTAAACATGGGTAAACCACATCCCATACCCATTACATAAACCCTAAAAGCCGAAAAATCCCACAAAACAAGCGAGGTCCCACGATCTCCACTTCACCTGGGCGCTCCATCGTTGACCAGCCTATCAAAGTCCCAAAAATGGTCAAACACAACCAATGTTCTCTCAAAACTTGGTCGAGGGCCAACAGGCCCCCAACACTCACCTGTGACTCATCCTAAGTCACTTAGATCTGGGAAACATTGCTTCGAAGGCCTCGAGCTTATCTCGAGCTACCTCGACTTGATACTTCACCAGAGCCTCCTGCTTGGTGAACTCATGAATTACTTGCTCAGTGACAGGCCCTTCCAAGACCTGTTCCACTGTTGCGACCACCTATTCCAACTATGAGCCTTGTCCCTCGATCTCTTCAAAAAGTGTGCAGGCTTCATCCTACACCAGCTGGAGTCTCTGTATCACCTCCATAACCTTGCTCTGGATAGTAGTAATGCGTTGTTGAATTGTGTGCTTCTCCTATGACCTCTTCATCTTCTCAACTACAATAAGAAGATTCAGTTGCGCTTGCACAGTGGACACCTGTTGCTTCACCTCCTAGAGTTGTTCTTCCAATTTCCTTAGCTCTGGGTCTTCTGCAAGGTTTGCGCAATTCGATCACTTAGTTTCTTACACTCTAAGGCCAACACCTTGATTCTTTCTACTGTGCTCCTGGCAGATTCTTCTCCCTGATCTCGCACTTCTTGCGAAGTGCTTGGAACTGCTTGGATTTCTAACTCTACTACTCTTGCTTGAAGCTACTGAATGACCTCAGCGAGCTTCCCCACTTGTATCTCAGTTAACTCTTCTTCCTCCTACTCCAAGCTCAGCATAGAGCGAAGTGCTATAGTTACTACCTCCTCGATCGCAAGCTGCTCTGCGAGAAGTTGGTATTTTTCTTCCTCTATCTTCTCATTATTCTGCTTGAACTTCGCCTAAATTTCGTTTTTCTCTTTCTGCACAACTCGAAGTTGCTCTAGGACCTCCTCCTTTTCTTTCTTTAAGGCCTCTGTGGCTTGCTCCTTTTATTCTTGGACTCAACAGAGTCGAGCCTCGGTTGCATTTGCTAACCTGCGTAATTGAGTGGGTTCATCCCCCAATTCTGCACTTTCTGATGACAAAGGCACAGTAGGGACTCTGCAGCTCAAATAGATAGCTTGTTGAATGTCTTTGAGATCCTTCTCTATTCTGTCATACATTGACTCCTACTTTGCTCCATGTCTTTGCAAGATGTCTTATGAAGCATCCTCTACGGCTATCATGATGAGATCAATATCATCCACTATGAGCACATTCTTTGATTGAGGCTTGTTGGCACGGGCCTTCTTTCTTATTGAAGATTTCTTCGAGGAAAACTTCCACTTCTACGATGCTTCTGTTGTGGTGAGGGGATCCTTCAGCGGTGTTACTTCGCCTTTATCTTTCTTGTCTCCTTCTTCCCCTCCTTCCTCTTGGTTCACTTCATCTCCTCCTCCTCCTGCGGGTGAATCAGGCGCAGTTTCCTCCGATGCGTTATCCTTCTCATCACTTTCTATGTCTTGCACTTCCTCCTTTTTCTTCTTCTTCTTTGCACTGCTCTGTCCATCATACTCAGTCTGGGTGACCAAAGGACTTTTGATGATGTCGAGGTCAGAGACTTCTGAATCTTCGACCGGTACAAGGAATTATGTTAGCCATTCCTTAGTGATCTCTTCCATATCTTCGTCAGTTAGTTTATAATAATACTATAGCTCCTCCTTACTTTCATCCCTAGGCACGGTGATGTAGATGAAGTGTCGGTCTACATGGAACTTTGTTAGAGGCATGTATGTGTGCAAAGTATTCGGGGTCATCCACAGAAATGCTTCAATGGTGTGCATCAACTGGATGTAGTAGGTATGGAAGACATAATTTGACTGCCACTGCTTCGCCATATCATTCATATACCACAAGGTGGTGAACCTCACGGACAATAGTTCTGATGGCTCAACATCCGGGAAGGTTTCTCCTTCCAACATTTTCCAGGCGACAAATGCGATTAAAATCAACAACCAACTGAAGTGAAATTCATACCCTTGGTCTTGTGCTTCACAATAGTCCTTCTCCAACTCATTGACGAGGTAGCTCGCCTAGTTCATATGCATTCCTTCGACACACTTCCCTGCAAGGTCGACAATGAACCCTGTGAACTATGTCAGATGGTTTTTTCTGATGAACTTGCCAGTGATCAGATGACAAGCTAAGCACACTGCGCCATCCTAGATGGAGGCTACCTTGTAGCCTTGCTTTCTCTTCTCTACATCACCATAGGATTCCTTTATATGATGGGCCAAGGAGTGATCTAACGTCTTCCCTGGGTAGAACTGGTGAGGGTCTGATCTCTGCATGCTCGATCCAGTGATGAGGTGGATCAGCATCAGATCCACAATGATGCGCCTATCTAGCCACAGATACCCTCCATGATAGAATGATAGGAGGAGTTTAACACAAGCGTTAACCTCCTGATGTCAGCCGAAGTGGGGGATCTTCATCACGTTCAAGATTGTTGATCTCGCAATCTCCTTAATCCATGGTTGGGGAACTATCCTAGGCTTCTTCCCAGTCATCTTTGTTAGGTACCTATGCGATGTGAGCATCACATAGTTCTTCCGGTCTCCAAGGTTGAAATCACTAATATCGAGAGCTGGGATCAGTCCCAATTGAGGTTCGACTGCACGTATCCCATTCGGGAGGTACGCAATGATCAGTGTGTATTTGAAATCACATAGGACGTTGTCACGTCTCACTACACCATTCAAAGGTGGTATGTAGTCCGACAAGACCGACGGGATCTACTTCACGTTCACCAGATTGTCACGGTGCTTTCTTCTTTTCTCAGCAACAGGTCGGCTAGACCAACGGCCAGTCGAGGGGGATTCTTGCAATCCCCCAGTCGACGATGCCTATATTCCTGTGGACATGACTTTCTCAGCCATGAGGTCTATCAAAATCTCCTCCACAAACTTTTCTATTGCGCTACGTTCACCCGACATGCACACTCATGATCAAATAACTCGAGTAAGAGAATAGATAGATGAGACAATTAGATGTATGGCGAGGTCTAGACAACATAGTGTGATATGCAATCGATTCTCTGTTAGCATGAATATCTCAGTTTGAAAAAATTGGTCCCGACGTAGCGTCCGACAAATTAAATAAGCAACATTGTAACGGATTCCTCCAATGGGCAGGAATGCCTCAATCAATACGATTCCATCCGTTACAGCGTGGTCTCAATGATCCAATGGTGATATTTCTGAAAATAACTACGTTTCTAGCCGTTCCGGAGCGTCATTCTAATGGTCGAGACGCCTCCAATGGTCATATAGCTTCATCATGGAGAAGTACCATTCTGCGTTGTTTTGCAATTCTGGCAAGGTTCAAGTTCTGTAAGCCTACCTTCTACGAATTCTTCTCTAGAACTTCCTGCAATTTTTCTAACTTTGCTTTCTTCTTACTGATCTTTCTTGCCTTCTTTCCTATGATTCGAGTCTCTAGATTCATTTTTCCATTGGTATTCTTATCTTCTCTTAGTAAAGTGATTTCGCACTGTTGAGGGTCTTTCAAAGGATTCAATTGTAATACCTCTTATTTTATTATTTCTGGGGTGGATTCACTTCTTTCCTGCATGGACAGGTTCTTTAAACCTTCTTGTGTTCTTTCAATTTCGACAGCTAACTCTCTTGCCTTATGTTGCTTCTACTTGTCCTCTTGTTCTTGTATTAGTTGTTCTATTTTTCTGGCTATGAAGTCCCTTAATTCTTTCTTTCTCTGTTCTATATCTTCCTCCTCTACTTTTCTTCTAATCTGGTCCTTCTCAATCCAAGTTTTTCCCAACAAAAGTGCAAAAGGAGTGTGGTTCTCAACAAACTTAATGAATTCAAATTCTTCTTCGGTCGATGTTTCATGAGCTATCATAGGTACATTAGTAACTCTTCCACATAGGGTTATCATCTTTCCTTTAAAAATTCATATCCTTCCCAATGAAGGAACCATAGCAGGTTTTCCCAAAATTTCCCAAGTGCTTTCTGGCATAATATTTTTTCCTCATCCAAGACACAGTCTATGTCGAAGTCTCCTATTCTTGTTTCTATGCACTTCTTTTCTTTCAAGATCTTTGGTAAACTGATGTTTATGTGATCATTCAGTGTTTCTTTCAGCTGTAATAACATAGTCTCTGATTCTTCCTGGTTCTTTAACATATCCTTAGTTTCTTGACCTTCTTCATAGTTTTCTTGCCTCATGTTCATTTTTTCAACTTTGGCAATCATTCTAGGGAAATCCTCAACCTCATGACCAATAGCTTTACAACAAAGACAAATAGGACCTGTACTAGGGAATTCCTTAGCAAGATGTCTCGGTCTTCTGTAGTTATAACACAGTCTCAATCCTCTCTTTCTTTTAAACGATCCCCAACCTTTCCTATACTGCGCACTGGGATCACAATGATAGACCTGCAATCTACAAAAATTCTTTCTAGGTTCCTGCATCCGCTTGTTAGTCCAAAAATTATTTCTATGCATAGGAATAACATATCTTTCACTATCTCTATCAAATATATTAAGATCAAATCTTTCTCCTAGATGTGCCCTAATTTTCAAACTAGGACAAAATCTATTAAACATACCTAGATTCATACTTTCGAAGAAAAAATTTCCACTTATCTTACCTTTACCAGAGCACAAATATTTAAGATCTTACCTCTTTTCTTCATATCAGCTTTCCTTCTTAGCACAGAGCTTCACAAGTCAAGTAGAATATTGTGCACTACAACAATAGATCTATGCACATATCTTGCTCTTTTCTTTAGTTCCCAGCAATCATAGTTTCAATTCCCAGCAACAGAACCATTTGTTGGCACAAGGGCAGACCCAGGGTTCAACGCTTCAACAATGCACCAACAAAACCCTAAATATCATCCCTTTCAGCAACACCTGCGAAGCATATGAAGTCTCACTCGAGGTAGAGGTAGGGGGGTTGTAGGACTCAGGTGTCTACAACCTCGCTGGGACATAGATCTGTGATTACAATACTTGAAAAAGCACTTAGCCAATAACATGCATTAGTTCTTAAACCTTAGTCACAGCAGGTTAAACCCTTATTACATATCAACGCAGTAATAATCAAGATTAAGCACATCCAATCATTTAGCACATAACATCAACTCATACCTAGAATTCATCATACATAAGCACTAAGCATCCATAGATCTATCTATCATACATCAAGATCAGTGCCCTAAGAAAAATACATAAACAACATAAACAAGATTTCATAAAGCACATCAACACAGGATATACATGGTTCACTCCAGTGTGGGGCTACAGCCACCAACTTCTTCTCTTCTTTATTAGTCTTCAAGCTTCTTACATTCCTCTGCTTCTGTACACAAATCCATAGAGCCAACTCCAAAAAGGATAGGAAATTTGCATGCACCTCACCAGATCCTCCTTCCCTGAATTAGGTCAAGTCACAAAGCCTTACACAGTCTGTGCACAAAGCCTCTTACAATCACTTGCACTTAGCTCTGCAAGTTTTGACATACTCTAGTCGTGCACTAAGCCAATGACCTCTTGCACTAAGCTGATTCTAGTACTTCTTGCATCGCCTAGCTCCCTATTTATACATTACAACAAGGCCTCAACATGGGTAAACCCATGGGCCGACATCCCATTCCCATTACATAAACCCTAAAAGCCCAAAAATCCCACAAAACAAGTGAGGTCCCACGATCTCCGCTTCTCCTGGGCACTCCATCTTCAACCATCCTATCGAAGTCCTAAAAATGGTCAAACACGACCAATTTTCTCTCAAAACTTGGTCGAGGGCCAACATGTCTGATCTCAAACACTTGATTTTCAACTTTGTCCTAGTTTCAACCATTTCTTTGTATCTCTTGAAGTTTTATAATTCCTCTGACTTCTTATTTAGAAAGAAAACTGCAGTCATTCTTGTGTAATTATCAACCAGCAGCATGAAGTATTGTTCACCTTTCAAACCCTTCGTTCTTGTTGGTCCAACTAGATTAGCATGTACAATCTCCAGTGGTTTTGTTGTAGAATACTCCTTTGACTTGAACTTTGTCTTGGCTTGTTTTCCCTATAGACAGTGTTTGCATAGGATGTTTATTGGCTTCAAGATCTCCATAATTTCTCTTACTACTTCCTTTCTGATGACTTTGACAAGATTATCAAAATTTATGTGACCCATTCTTCTGTGCCAGAGCCAACTTTCATCGTCCTTTCCTAAGCAACATCTTTCCTTTCCTATTTCATTTAGAACATATACGTTGCTTGTAGTTCTTACAGCGATATCCACCAACTTGCCTGATTATGTTTTCCTTATCTTGCACTTATTTGAGTCAAACACAATTATATTTCCTTGATCACACATTTGACTTACACTTAGCAGATTGTGCTTCATGCCTTCAACCAGTAAAACATTTTCTGCCATGGATGCTTACTTCTGATCTTGTTTGTTCCCTTTCCAATAATTTTGGCTGAGTTGTCATTCCCAAATGAAACAAATCCATCTATTTCCTTCTTCAATGTCAAAAATATGTCTTTATCACCTATCAAATGCTTTGATCATCCACTGTCAACATATCATCCATGTTTATTGTGTTGAGCTTGTAGATCAAGATTGCATTCTTCAGTGTTGAATTCATTCTTCTTTCTATCCATATCCTTTGTGGTTCTTTCTTATGACTATTGATATTCTACTTTCTTTCCCTTGGAGGAAAAATAAGTCTGTAATCTTTAGCCATATGTCCAAAGTTGTTTCACTTGTAGCATTCTACCACATCACTCAATGATCCAAATCTATTGTAGCTTCTATTTTTTGCTTCGTGAGATATTCTTGGATAACTATTTCTTGTATAGCCCTCATCGTTGCTTTTGTTCTTGGTATTGGCTCTACAATTCACAACTTTATTCCCAAAATTATAACATGAATAACATGAAACAAGAAAAATAGTTTGATACCTAGGAGTGGAAGATCTTCTGAATGGTGTTGCTCTTCTAAATCCTTCTTCTTCTTGAGGTCTTTCTTTAGTTGGTTTTTGTTGATATTGACTTCTGAATCTTCTAGGTGGTGCAATGTCTGTTACAGGAAAACCCCCCTACGGACAAGTGGATTTCCTCTTGAACCCTAAACTCTAAGATCAAGATAGAAAGGTACTAACTTTGGTCACTGACATCCTTTTAAACCTAGCTAGGATAATCTATAGAGAAGAGGAAGAAGATGTACCTTTTTACGATGTTTGTCCTCGTCCAATCCGAGTTGAGCTCTGATATCCAAGCTACTCAACAAGTCCTGCAATCCAATCAAAGACAAAACATGCTTCCTATTCTACTATGATTAGCTTGAAACTAGATCTATCCATTAAAGACAAGTTCATGTAGATAAACATAATCTTGAAGGACAGGCCAAGCACATATATATTAATGAAAACAAAGTAAAGTGCTTACAATTGTAAATGCAAATGAAGCAGCCTCACCAAGCTCTCTTTTTCCAAACCCATTGCTCAAATGATCCACAAACAGAAGTAAGCCTTGGAACACTCCCCCAAAGAAAGGGAACAAACAAGAACAAACATAATTGGATTTTTCCCTGATTTTCCTCAACAACCCAAGATTTCCTTAAACAGGCTAGCGCTCCCCCAAAAGGGTGCACAAAGCATTGGAACACTCCCCCAAAGAAGGGTATAGAGTGCTAGCACTCCCTGACAGTGGGTAGGGGAGCGCTGCCCAAGATTTCCTCAAAAAAAAACAACGCTCCCCCAGAATGGTGCACAGAGTGTTGCAACGCTCTCTCAAAGAAGGGTAAGGAGCGTTGGAACTCCCTGACAGTGGGTAGGGGAGTGTTTCCCTTCAAAAATCATTTTTAAGTGGTCTTTTTTATGGTAAAATATTTTTACTCATTGTCATGTGATTTCTCCTTCTTAAACCAGTCTTTGAAGGTGTCTTAAGTGTCCCTGTGATGTCGTTAAAAATGATTTTTGAAGGGAAACACTCCCCTATCCACTATCAGGGAGTTCCAACGCTCCTTACCCTTCTTTGAGAGAGCGTTGCAACACTTTGTGCACCATTCTGGGGGAGCGTTGTTTTTTTTTTAGGAAATCTTGGGAAGCGCTCCCCTACCCACTGTCAGGGAGTGCTAGCACTCTGTACCCTTCTTTGGGGGAGTGTTCCAATGCTTTGTGCACCCTTTTGGGGGAGCGCTAGCCTATTTAAGGAAATCTTGGGTTGTTGAGGAAAATCAGGGAAAAATCCCCCTCATCTTGGAAATCAGTTGGATTCAAATTTGAGGTCAAGGCTGGATATTAGAGAGGATCCACAACTGAAGGAGAAAGATCCTCAACCTATCCCAATAATATCTGTGGTTGGGTCTCTCCAAAATTATATAAGGAGGCCTTCTCATGGCAAAGGGTACATATGGAGAAATTGATAAATACCTAAATTATGATCTCATAAGGAAGGGGAGACATTGAAGGCATCAAACTTATGATCCCATAAGGGTGCACAAAGCATTGGAACACTCCCCCAAAGAAAGGGAACAAACAAGAACAAACATAATTGGATTTTTCCGTGATTTTCCTCAGCAACCCAAGATTTCCTTAAACAGGCTACCGCTCCCCCAAAAGGGTGCACAAAGCATTGGAACACTCCCCCAAAGAAGGGTACAGAGTGCTAGCACTCCCTGACAGTGGGTAGGGGAGCGCTGCCCAAGATTTCCTCAAAAAAAAACAACGCTCCCCCAGAATGGTGCACAGAGTGTTGCAATGCTCTCTCAAAGAAGGGTAAGGAGCATTGGAACTCCCTGACAGTGGGTAGGGGAGTGTTTCCCTTCAAAAACCATTTTTAAGTGGTCTTTTTTATGGTAAAATATTTTTACTCATTGTCATGTGATTTCTCCTTCTTAAACCAGTCTTTGAAGGTGTCTTAAGTGTCCCTGTGATGTCGTTAGAGACAGGATATAGGCAATATGATAGTATGATGTTTGCAAAACTTGCAACACTGGTAATGATGACAATAGGTCATCATTGAAGTGAGCAATTTTGATGTGTAACAAATTACCCCCCAAAGTGCGAAGTTAGAAGATGGAATTTGATGACTGAAGTACTTTGTAGACTTTTTCGAGCAAGGGTATGGACTCAGAGAACTTGGTAGAAGTTGCATACAACCATCAAACAAATATTATGACATGTTTCAAACCCAAGACATGTATACCTATGCTTGGGTGATAAAGAATTGCAAGTTAAGGTCGCCATAAGATGCACTACGGATCCATAATTATATTAACAAAAAGGTATAGCCACTAAAGATACAATGTGGATCTATACTTCCATGACATGAACTAATCATAGCCATAAAAAATACACAGTGGATCTACGAGATGACCAGACATAGCCACAGACCAATACAAAGTGGATCTATGTGACAGTATATGTGTCAATGTTCAAGAGAAACTTCGTCGCAACCTGGGAAAAGTATATATCAGAGTGATCACTCAACCCAGGGTCTTCTTACTGATAGTGATGTAGTAAAAATCTAACCATGTGAATAGATGTCCTGATGTCGAACATGGTAGAAACCACTTGATTACCGGTCAATGAGGTAAACTATTAACAACCACGAGGGAAATCACCATTGATGTCAATGATTCCCAAGGTACCCTAGTACATTCTAGCGAATGCGAATAAATGATCTGAAGTCGAACATTCATGGAATTGGCCAATAAGAGGTCAATCATGTAAACCTACTTTCAGAAGCGAGGAGGCCTTCCATTGAGGCATGCAAGTCCCAAGGTACTAACTAGTTTTTAAGTCTAGTTCCTAGATAATGTGTTGAAGTCGATAGGAACAGACTCGTCGAAGGAGGGCCTTGATGTATCCCCCATCAACGACATGAAAAGGACATAGAGACGTAAGTGGTGGATCAAATGAACATGGACTGACACGGGTATTGAAACAGGAAATTTGTGATGGTTGAATCTTGAGGCAGATACTTCCCTTGAAAACTGAGGCACATCAATAGAAACAAGACATGGACCAAAACACGATAATGCAGTGGATACTATGACTTTCGTCGGGTGACCCAAAGGAGTAGGAAAAATTAGAGGATTGGTTCGGTGTAGAGGTTCAGTGGAAAAATGCATGCAAAGACAAAGTGTCATGTTCAAGGGCGACTTTAAGAGTGACTTGTGATGTTTTCAAAAAACTGCTTGGCTTGCTTCCTTCAAATTTTTCCCCCATTCAGATAGATGAGTACATATTTTTAATTTAACGAGCTCGAGGAGGGTAACACATGCTCGATATAACTCACCTTCGGTAAGTCCCTCTTCCTTTGTTTAACAAACTGGAAGAAGTAAGGGTTCGGTCCCATATGGTCCCTTCAATGTATAATTGTTTAACAAGTCCAGAGAAGGTAAACTCGGTGATTTTTCATGTTTAGAGAGTCTGAAAAGAACTTAAAGACGACTCTAGTGTTGTCCTTTTTCGTAATGTTAGTCTCGCGAGGCCGAACAAAATATAAATTATCACTCGAAAGACGCCCTTTCAAATGTTTTAACGAGTGGGAAAGAAAGCAAGATCACTCGGCAATCTTTTCATGTTTAGAGAGTCTGAAAAGAGCTTAAAGGAGACTCCAGGGGGTTCCTTTTTCATATAACCTTTACGAGTCTAAAAAAGTGATAAAAGTCTACTCGTTTACATTATCATGTATTTGTGAGCACGAGAACGAACAAATACTAAGCTCGGTATTGGTTTCATTTTTATACAAGCTTGAAACAAAATTAAACTATGCTTGTAAAATTCCAACGTAATTTCCAAAGGTAGGGATACCCATGGGTGGTTGGTATTCTGCCCCCATCTTGAAAAGCTAGTGGCATAAATCGAGAATGATAATCAAAGGCTGGAGACATGTCCCCACCAAGCTTCAATTCATTCATTGACTTTAAGGTTGTCACCAATTTCTCTATTAGATGGAGAAAAAGGATAAGGGTGGATGAAATGAAGGTTCAAATACGAGACCTAACGAAAGACTCGATGTGATGGGAGAGGTGATTGTTTCATTCTTTAATGAGTCACCAATTTCTGTTACAGGAAAATCCCCCTGCGGACAAGTGGATTTCCTCTTGAACCCTAAACTCTAATATCAAGACAGAAAGGTGCTAACTTTGGTCACTGACATCCTTTTAAACCTAGCTAGGATAATCTATAGAGAAGAGGAATAAAATGTACCTTTTTATGATGTTTTTCCTCGTCCATTCCGAGTTGTTCTCCGATCTCCAAGCTCCTCAAAAAATCCTGCAATCCAATCAAAGACAAAGCATGCTTCCTATTCTACTATGATTAGCTTGAAACTAGATCTATCCATTAAAGACAAGTTCATGTAGATAAACATAATCTTGAAGGAAACATGCCAAGCACATATATATTAATGAAAACAAAGTAAAGTGCTTACAAATGTAGATGCAGATGCAGCAGTCTCACCAAGCTATCTTTGTCCAAACCCTTTTCTCAAATGATCCACAAAAAGAATATGCTTCACTGATTATCTTCCTTATGGGATCATAAGTTTGATCCCTTCAATGTCTCCCCTTCCTTGTGAGATCATAAGTTAGGTATTTATCAATCTCTCCATATGTACCCTTTGCCATGAGAAGGCCTCCTTATATAACCTTGGAGAGACCCAACCACATTAGAGATTCTTGGGATAGGTTGAGGATATTTCTCCTTCAGTTGTGGATCCTCACTAAGATCCAACCTTGACCTCAGATTCAAATCCAACTGATTTCCAAGATGAGGGGGATTTTCCCCTGATTTTCTTCAACCACCCAAGATTTCCTCAAACAGGCCAACGCTCCCCCAAAAGGGTGCACAGAGCATTGGAATGCTCCCCTTAAGAAGGGTACAGGGTGCTAGCACTCCCTGACAGTGGGTAGGGGAGCACTGCCCAAGATTTCCTCAAAAAAAACAACTCTCCCATAGAATGGTGCATAGAGTGTTGCAATGCTCCCTCAAAGAAGGGTAAGGAGCATTGGCACTCCCTGAGAGTGGGTAGGGGAGCGTTTCCCTTCAAAAATCATTTTCAAGTGGTCTTTTTCATGGTAAAATATTTTTACTCATTGTCATATGATTTCTCCTTCTTAAACCAGTCTTTGAAGGTGTCTTAAGTGTCCCTATGATGTCGTTAGAGACACGACATAGGCAAGATGACAGTATGATGTTTGCAACACTTGCGGCCAAAATGTGACACTTGTGACACTGGTAATGATGATAATAGGTCATCATTGAAGTGAGTAATTTTGATGTGTAACAGTGTCTCTGTAATATTCCTCTTGAGTCTTCCTTTCTTCTTCTTTCTTAGAGGGACCTCTGGCGACTTTTGCATAGCTTCTTGGTTCTGTGTCTTGTTCTGTCACTTTGGAGCTTGAACCTTTCTCTGTTTGCTTCTGATTGTATCCTAATCCATATCTGTAATAGTAAGGTCTTTGATTGTTAATGATAGTATCCAATATCATGGTGTTGTTTTGTTGCGCGTCCTTCTTCTGAAGATCTTTTCTTAGAGTGACTATCTCTATTTCTAACCCTTCAATGATCCTATCCTTTTCATCTAAATTCCCTCTAAGTTATTCTTCAATCTTATTGTCTTCTTCTACCTGGATTTTTAGCTTCGTGATCATTTTCTCAAATTATTTCGAGTTATGAAATTCTTATTTCTTCTTTAGTTTCGTTTGGACTGACTTTTTTTCTTATTTTCCTTCTTTAGAGACTCTATGGCACACATCAATTCTTCCATGTAATCGACTTCTACATATTCACATTCTTGTTCGGAGCCTTATTCATCGGAGTCTTATATTTCCATGAATAGTACCCTTTTTGTATCATTGTCACCAACTTCATCATCGTCTGATGAGGAACTATCTTCCTTGGTGCAGAGACTTTTCTTAAAAAAAATCTTTTTGTTTCTTCTACCCTTTTGGATTTGCTTTTTATTTTTAGAGTTATCTTCTTCATTACCTTTCTTTTTCTTATAGGCACATTTATTAGCAAAATGACCAACACCATCACAATTAAAACATTTCAATGGAAGAATACCTTTGTATTTTTCAGTTCCTCTTTTCATCCTTCTGACGAAGTTGGCCACCTCTTAATCTTCCTCTGAATCATCACTATAGCTACAGTCTGACTTTAGATTTTTTTTATCTTTCTTTGTCGTCTTCTTGGATGCCTTGAATGTGGATTTATTCATGACTATATTTTCTTTCTATGTCCTCATCTCATAAGCTATGATTATCCTATGCAACTCATCCATGGTCATTGTATCCAGGTCCGCTCTTTTTTCTAAAGCTAAAATTTTTGAATCAAATCTCATTGGTAGAGATCTCAATGCCTTTTTAACAACGACATGTTCCTTTATCTCATCTACCAAACCTTTGATATTGTTTACTATTTCATCGACTCGTAGAAAGTAGGTTGTTATGTTTTCATCTTCATTCATCTTCAATTGTTCTAACTTGGCTCTAAAAATATGAAGTTTAGCTTCCTTAACTTTCTTATCTCCTTCGTAGATAGTCTTTAGTTTGTCCCACATTTCTTTTTCAAAATCACAATGCATAATCTTGGTATGTATTGATAGATTCAAACCATTCTCAATAGCGTTTCTAGCCCTTGAATCATTTTCTTCAAGTTTATTTCCATCTTTGTCTGTTGAGGGAGTGGTTGGTGCATTGTATCTATCTACTACTTGGCGCAGGACCCCCGACCCTCGGGCCGAGATCTGCTACACAGGATCATTCTTGATTTCACCTTTGAGCCGAAATGGCTCCTTCAGATCCCTATCGGATCCTCAAAATTTGATCCATAGGTCCTTCTACTTTTCCCATGGCCTCCAACATCTCCGTGTTCCTTTTCCTGAAAAGTAATTTCGGTTTTCGGGACTCCCTGAGTCCTGATGTCGATTTCTCGGTCCTCTCGATCTTGCGAATGCCGAAATGCCGAAATAGCACTCAACGGAGATTAGCCCCCTGGGCCATATCTTTGGTCCATGTGACCACCCTTCATATGACCACAGCCTTTTTCAGAAATTTTGACTCCGTGAGCCCTTGACTCCTAGTCTTCGGGATTCCCGAAATGTCAAACCTCGATATTCTGAAATCCTGATATCCCCGGATTTCTCCCCCAAGGATTACTTTTCTTGGCTCTTCGCGTTTCACGATTTCGGGACCTCTGATGTCAAGTATCCCACTTCCTGGCTCTAGGATTCCCAAAATACCAATTTTCGAAATCCCTATACCCGGTGTGCCGAAATGTGCAACCGCAACCTCACTCCAACAACATGTCACTTTCAGGACTTCGAGTTTTTCAACGCCGAAATGCCCGGTTTCTTTTCCTCGAGATGGCCGAAAAGCCGAATCCTGAAATGCCAAAATGTCGACCTTCTATCATGTTCTCAACACCTTCGTGATTTCGCGTTTTGCGATCCTGCGATGCAAGGTTCTCCCAGTCCTTGCTCCATGGGCTTCCCGGTATCTGAAATACCATTGTCCTCGAACTGTTGCCACATGTCCACCCTATGCTTTCAGAGTTTCGAGGTTTCGCGTTTCGCGATTTCGCTACCCCTATTGCAAGACCTCTACTCCTTCGAGTTCCTGGTATCCGAAGTACCGAAATAGTCCTTTCGAGGTTTTCCCCTGATGCCTTGATCATTGCCACGTGTCCTCCATAGATGAACGACCTTGATCGTTTTGGGAATTCGCAAGTCATGAAGCCGAAAGACTCCTCAGCTCCTTCACCTCCAAATATCTGAATCCCCGAGATGTGAGGGTCTAGCGACACGTGCCCTCCATAGATGGATGGTCCATATACCTTCAGGACTTCGGGACTCGTGAGTCGTAATCTCTGGTCCTTCATCCTCTGAACCTACGAAATTTCGAAGTCTGAAATCCCGATACCTCTACCATGTCGGGACTTTTCGGATTCTCTGCTCTCCGCATGAGGATTTAAACCTCGTGCAGCTTTCCACAGATCCGACGACTATCGATTGTCTGAGTAAGATCCAACGGTCTAGGTCTTCCCTTCTCCTGTGTGCTCTCCTACTGCTATCTGAATGTGGAAACTTCAACGGTCCAGATCTTCCCCTCGGCCTGATCCGACGGTGGCTATGCTCTCCCCTTGAGCTTGTGCTTTCTTCCCAAACTTTGGAAGATTTTCCAAATCCCAAAGGCTTCGACCTTTACTTCTTTCCTCTATGATCTCTACACCATTGGGTCTCACCTACGTTCTCAAGGATGCTATCCTTCCTGAGCTTTGGGATTCTAACCTCTCCAAGGAGTTCCCTCCTTCAGCCTCTGCGATCTTTGCAGCTATGACCTGTGCGTAAAATCACTACTCCTCCTGAGCTTCTCTCCTCGAATCCTCAAAGGATTCTTTGACTTCTGCGCTCCTTGCAGAGTCTTTGCACTCACGAAGGTGCTATCTCTTCTCAGTTTTTCCTATAGCTTCGACCACTAAGGGATTTCACCTTTTTTCTTTCTCCCTAAGATGGAGAATCTGATGCCCTCTTGGTGATCTCTTGCTCAAGAAACTTCTTGCTGACTCTGTAGGGTGTTCAACAACCCTGTGAAGGTCTTCTTCTTGACACTTCTTCTGTTCAATAACTCAAAAGAGTTCTTCCTATGCACACCTACACCAACTCAATGCCCTCCTGGCAGAGTGTCCAGAATCCTCAGTGATTCTGTTTCTTTATGAACTCACAATGGAGTTCCTCCTCAATGCAACCCATGCATCTACTCAATGCTCACCTGGTAGAGTTCTTGCAGAATCCCACAACGATTTTGTCTTCCACTGTGTCTTCCTCTACACAGTCTTGCCTCCAAGGTGTTCAGCAACCTTGAGGTCTTCCTCTAAGTCAATGATTTTAGTTGGTGTGCCCTCCTAGCACGTCTGTGTCCAAATTCCATAGAATTGGAAGTGCTCTCTAAGCACTAACTATCAGAACCCGCAGTGTCCTGTCATGCCCTCTTGGCATGAAGCCTCAAAGAACTCCAACCTGAAATCAAAGAACTCTACAGATAGTAGAACCTATCTGTCCTTGTAAACGCACATCTACAACATACATTCACAGCATAAATAGAACACACATAGACATTCATCATACACAAAATAATCATGCAGGAAAACTGCGTCTGTTTGTATTAATATAAAATGCCTCCTTTACAAGGTGTTCATGAGCTCAGACTTTGACAGAGTCTCGGATCTCCTCCTTTCTCTCTGCTATCCACCTAAAGACATAAGATCCAAGATCTTTTACATGAGGGGGCTCTTCGAGCTCTTCCCTCCATCTTACCTACCCTATTCAATTACATTAAATTTACATTGAATGGACTGTCTAGTCCAGATCGGAGCTAGATCCAGCCTTACAATAATTAAAGGCTAATTCTACCTAACGTCTGCTCAAAGGCACGCTCTATGGCTCTAACATCCTTACAATATTAAATGCCTTCACATTCAAATTCAAAACGTGAAAGGGATGTGCCTTTCCTCATTGACTGCGTGCGCTGAGTTGGATGCTTGGCTGACACATGGCTGGCTTGGAGAGATGCTCTTGCATCACTACTAATATCCAAACATGGAATCCTTGTGCTTGTATATATGTCTTCATTCTTTAGCTCCAGAAGGCATAGTTCTCACCATCAAACTATGGTACCCCAATCTTAGTGTAATCCATGATCTCCTTCCAGTGATTAGACTACTTCTTGAAGGACCCACTCTGATACCAATTGTTGGATTACTGAGAAGGAGGGTGAATTAGTAATGAGCAATTTTAGTACTTTTAACCACAATATATTCTTCAACAATATTCAGCAGCTCATCATTAGCATTCAATATATCATCAGTAGTATAATCATAAACAACATCAAAATAGATACACAGTACACCAGGATTTACATGGAAACCCAAATGGGAGAAAACCACGGAATGATTTTCTTATATATAAAAAGAATACATTCATTGGAAGCACCAACTTCCTGATTCTCTAGCTACAACTAGAAGGAAGCTCCAACCCCCTATTCTCAGGATGCAACCTAAAGGAAGCTACAACTCTCTGAATTCTCTGGCTCCAACCAGAAGGAGGTTACATCCCCCTGAGTTCTTCAGATCCAACCGAAAGGTGGCTACAACCACTTATCCTTACCCCGTCTGACCACCCTAAAATAAAAATGTAGACCGACTGTCGTTATCACAAACTCTGCCACTGACTTTTTCACTGTCACTCTGTCTCTGTCACTGTCACTCTGTATATGTCACTCTATCTCTGTCACTGTCACTCTGTCTCTGTCACTGTCACTCTGTATATGTCACTCTATCTCTATCACTGTCACTGTGTCTTTGTCACCGTCATTATCTCATCAACTTGTATTTTCTCATCAATCAACTAATACTTGTACCATACCATGCATCAACTGTATATAAACATGCATGTTATCTCATGCATCAATCATACATCAATAAGGAATAGTGAATCATGAGCTAGATCATCAACCATGTGTAACTTGTTCCATATACCATACTATCAACCACATGCAAATATGTACCATATCATCAATGTAGTATCTCAAAGAACCAATGCATGTCTCTCATGCATATGCTACCAAACAACATGAATATGCATCAACCATGTACAATCAACTCAAAGATATGAACTATAAGAACCATGTCATATGTTGAACCAGATATAAGAGTGCTCCTCACTCAACTAAGCAACCAAGATATACCATATCTAAATACCAAACCAACCATACCAAGTATGCCTCAAGAATACACCATATCACAACAAGAAGTAACCATCAAAACAAGTATACAACCACGCCAATACCTTTGTAGTTCACCTGAAACTATGAGATGTTGACCTATAGACTTCCTTTAGACTTCAAGGACCTGGTACCAACATTTACTCAATCATTCATGAGCCTTTTTACAGATACACGACTTTCTCTTCTATTTCCCATGTATATATGTGTTTTTCTCCATTGTAGCCCACGTACATACGCTCCATTTCTTACCTGCAACCCGCGTATACCTCAGAAACTAGGGTTTGATACATTGAAACTTTCACCTTCAACCTTCCTTTTCTACCTCGGAAAATGATGATACAACCTTAGCAAAAAGATCACTAGATCACAAGAAAGATAAGCAATGAAGAAGTGTGAGAGTGTACTTGTGAATGACTCCTTGAGGTGTATTTATACTTGTGCTAGGTAACTCCTCTCCTTAATTTATGGATTCTAGGGTTTTCTTGTTAGAACAACTTTACCCTTTCATTAAGGACTTGTAACCAACTAGGGGCTTCTTGACCATATCTTAGGGGCTTACAACTTCACAAAGTCATATCTCCCTAACCGTGAGGAACTATGTGGCATTCCACATATCACCAGAAATGGCACAACGAGTACTATCCATTTATGAGTGTCTTGCATGAATTTACTCTGTCTGTCATGTCCATATCCCTCATTCAACTTTGGGTACCAAAACCACACCGTCGGGACTTCTTCAAGGGTTGACATCAATGACAACCAAACGATCAACTTTGATATCTTCCATAATAGGATCCACTACAGATGGAAGAATCGATTTATATTGAACAATTTCCCATGCTTTCTTTGTCTCTATACTGTACATATCTTCTTATTTTTTACATTCCTCCTTTTATTAAATTTATACCATGCAACCGATAATTTATCCACCCTTTATTCATATATCTACCCTGATTTCTCTTTCCCTCAGTCTTTCAATCTTTTCCTATTGCCTTCCCATGAATTCTACATAGGTTTGGTGATATTGAAGGATTTCCCAACGCTCACGTAACCAAGAATTTCTCCACACTTTATTCATATCTCTGTCCCAATTTCCCTTTCCCTCAATCTTTCAATCTTTTCATATTGACTTTTCATGAATTCTACACATGTTTTCATATTGACTTTTCATGAATTCTACACATGTTTTCATATTGACTTTTCATGAATTCTACACATGTTTGGTGGATATTGAAGGATTTACCAATGCTTTCTTCATTTATGTGTCCCACTTCATACGACAATTTCTAATTGTCTTTTAATTTCCAGATCATTGGAATTCTATGCAGGGATTTATCACAAAATTGTTGTAATTGTATATATCCACATATCCAAGAAATGTTTGAGGAATTTGTATCTGAAGACAGAGAAATGGATCATATCGATGTTTTTCTCATGCTTGTGTGCTTTGTGATCTCTGAGACTTCTATTGTTGTAGCAATTATTGATTACTCAAGTTGAATTCATGTTCCCGTACTCTTCATCATCATTGGGAAGATGGTTTAGATGATGATCAACAATATCTATATCACCACATGGTCGATTGATTAACTTCGCTTCAACTTGATTTTGATTATGATTTTGTTATGAATGCATGTTGGAGGAAGTTGAATTCATATCATCGATGGACCGCTCCAATAACTTCTTTGCAACTTTTCCTACATCATTGGCCAACGGTACCAAGCTTAGGCTTATGGTTTAAGAAAAAATGGATTGACAGGTGAGCTTCCTTGTTACTTTAAATTTTGTCATGACTCGAGAGTTTTAGATGTTGCTTATAATGATCTTCATGGTGTTATTTCTCAATGCATCACAAATCTCACCAAGTTGTATATGTTGGATTTATCCAACAATAAATTCAGTGGAAAAATACCATCCRATCTTGAGTGACTATCTAGATTTGCAATCAATGAATCTTCTCCTATTGAGGGATTAATATCATCTATAAGCTGGAATTTTTGTCAATGCATATTTTTTGGATGAAACAATATCTTTTGAGGAAATGRMATTTGACATGAAAAGAAGTGAGTACATATATCAGTGGTMTATATATACTATATTTTATTTGTATAACAATGATCTTAATGGATAAATACCCACAAGAATAAGAAATATTAGAAGCTTGCACTTATTGWATTTATCCGGGAATCTATTAGAAGGGTTAATCCTRTCTATTAGTAACATATCTKCTTTGGAGCAGTTAGATTTGGCTCAAAATAAATTGRGTGAAGAGATTCMTCAARAGATCTCTACRTTATCTAGGAYGGGTGTTTTTGATGTTTCATCTAACAACATTTGTGGGCTAATCCYAAYAGGCACACAGTTTTCCACTTTYAATCTAACTTCATTTCAAAGGAATAGGTGCTTGCATGGGTGTCCTTTACATACATGCAATGAAAATAAAAGACTAAAGAGAGAAGACAATGGTAGTAGTAAGAGTGGTAAGCTTAGAGTGGGATGGCTTAGTAGTGTGGATGAAAAGATGCCATTGATGGCTTTGGCAATGGGATTGGGAATTGGATTTAGAGGAATGGTTTTTGTTTTCATAGTGTGAGAGAAAGCGAGATGTTGGGTGGTGCATCCCAAAAGGCCACAAGCCTTTTATGGGGTGTATCGACTCCCTAAATAATCAAGACTCTTTATGTTAGAGGCTTTACCCACTATGGGAGAAAACAAGATGTTGTTTGGTGCCTCCCAAAAAACCAAAATCCTTTTATGAGGTGTATCAACTCCCTAAATAATTATAAGTCTCTATGTTAGAGGTTTTACCTATAAGATGTGTGATGAATCTAAAAAAGATATATAAACATGTTGATATTGTTACATATGAATATAAACATTGTTAAATATTGATTTTAATTATATATCACGAATTGTAATTTATAAAGTATTTATTTACATAATTTAAAATAGTGGTTGTAGTTCTCTATACAATTTCCTTATCATTTATATATATTGTTAATTTTGTATTTATGAAAAGAATGTGCATTTTGAATATCCATAAACTAAGTGTATGGAGAAGTATATATATACTAAAATTATTTCAATGATTACATTTAAAAACATACACATAAACATTATACATTAAAAGTAGTTTAGAAACAAAATTTAATCTTAGAAGTGAAATATAATTTTGTATTTATGAAAAGAATATACATTTATAGTATCCATACACTTAGTATATATATACTAAAATTTATTTCAATAATTACATTTAAAAACATACACATAAACATTGTACATTAAAAGTAGCTTAGAAACTAAATTTAATCTTCCAAGCGAAGTAATTATGTGGTCCAATTCCCTGGATGGGGTGACATGCAGGCCACTGGAGCCTGATCGTGCCTTAAATGAGGTTGGTCGTCTCCCATCCCCTCAGCATTAAGGATGGGAGCGGCCTTGAGGCTTCAGCTACCGCCCTCCTGCAACAGCACTTGCCCCTCGCGCGAGCAGTCTCACCATGATGATCACTCACACAGCAGATTTAATGAGGCCAGACGTCTCGTCGGCTCTCCGGTTTTTAGTGCATTCCGACAATGTCATTCTTCATTTCAACTCGGCTCTGCACCAGAGCGGCAGTAGGGAACCTTGTAGCAGACATTGCCCTACTCTTCACGGAATTCCCTGCAGCCTCTCCAGCCCGATGCCAAGAGAACGGGGGAAACCTCGTCGAGGCTCTACCTGGCATTCCTATGCCGCTCGGAGAAATCGATTGCAAGAAATGGAGAGGGCACTTACCATAGCCCGAATCCAACTCCAACGCAGCGGAATTGACGGTAATGACGCGCTGGTTGCATAAGGAAATATGGAGCCTCTGGTTGCAGCAGTCCTCGAGGAGCCTCCGGCTGCCGCACCCAACGTGGAGCCTCCGGTTGCTGAAGCCTTCGAGGAGCCTCCGGCTATAGCACTTCCAGTGGAGCCTCTGGCTGTATCAGACGTAGAGGAGACGGCCATGACGTATGTCATAGAGGAAACTCAGGAGGAAATATTGGAGACTCCGGAGCTGCTCAAAATCCCAGAAAACTACCAGGGCAAGGAAAATGTGGTGCCTCAGGACGAGGACTTCATCCGCTATGTGGAAGAGGAGACTCCAACAGACACGGGCTTTAGCTGTTACGTGGAAGAGGAGCCTCCAACGGAACCAGGTCCAGAGCAAACTTCTAATTTAGAATATAATTTTAATGGTGACTATCTTATATGCTAGGAAATTTAAACTTCTAATTTATTTAAATATTTATATTAAAAAATTAAATAAATTAATGTTAATTTATTTGTTCTATGTTATGGTCGATTTTTTATTTTTTATTTATTTTTAATATTATGGCTTTTTATATGATTGCAATTCGATTTTTTATTTTTTATTTATTTTTAATATTATGGCTTTTTATATGATTGCAATTAAATATATAGCTTAAAAGTCTACTATAAACATAGAATAAAATCAAAGTATATAAATAAAATAAAATAATAAAAATAAAAAGTTACTCTATTTCTAATAAATATTTAATCCAAAATTTTAAATCTAGAAAATGCATAATATAGATTTAGAGCAATCATTCAACTTTTGAATGACTAAGAGATTTATTTGCATGAGATATGGTTTGGTTGAGAAGTAATTTTATTTCTGCTTAAGATATGCACAAACATAGAATTTTTTCCCATAGATGCACAAATATAGAATTGTTAAACATAGAATATTGCATGTACATAATATTGATTGTAATGTTATGGGAAAATATAGAATTGTTAAGCATAGAATCTTGCATGTATATAATATTGATTGTAATGTTATGTATAGATTGTTGATGCAATATGTGTCTTCTCCTAATAGGTCACAAGTTTAAATGTAGAGGGGGTAGGATATGTATACCTTCGTAGGTTTTATTAGTCAAATCGTTGGGAGGAAGAGATCCCTTATCCCACAAACAAGAGGGTCTCATATACCAATTTGATGTGGCTTAGTCGTGACCTTAAAAATAGATTATTATTATTATTATTATTATTATTATATAATTCAACAACTATGAAATTTAAAATATCTAAAATTGAGTTTCATTTTCTTCAATTATATATATATATATATATATATATATAGATATATATATAGATATAGATAGATAGATAGATAGATAGATATTTTAAAATAAACAAATGAATATGTTATAATATATGTTATATAATACATTTTGAGTGGGTTTAATGATGAAAAACATATCTTTTTTTTTTTAAGTTTTAAGTTCAAATCTAGAATGAAATAAGATATACATATTTTAATAAACTTTTATTATAATCTAACAATTGATATTAAAAACAACAAAATTATTAATTAAAAATTAATCAATTGAATGTTTTTTTTTTTCTAGATAACTTAAATATAACTTATAATTTCTCATTATATACATTACATAACAAATATGAAATTATAACAACATATTATATTTTTTTGTTTTTTATTTTCAATTAAAAATGAATTATATGAAGAGGAAATTTAAAGATTAAAATAGATTTCAAAATATGTATAGAAAATATATTTCATTTGCTTCAATTAATTGAACTTTAAATGAAGAGTTATAATGAAAAATCAAAATAACATTTAAACAACTTATGTGAAGTGTAACTTTCTAATATTTAATTTATTAATAGTTAACTTGTTTTTTCAAAAATATTTAATTTATTAATAGTTAACATGTTTTTTTTAAAATGAAAATTAGTACAAAACTATATTTATATATAAATTTTTTTACATAATATCATCCATGGCCTGAGCCTAGTCTATAAGCATGATTGATATAAGCTTTTTCAATGTCAAAATATAGATAGCTTACATATGGATCTTTCTTAGATACATCGAAGGCAACACCATACAAAAAGGATAGGCATATCTTTCAGAAGGTTAATGACAATTCTAAACTAGATATCAAAAAAACTAAAAAAAAAAACTATCTTGCTCAACAAAAAAAAATGAAAAGTGATCAGAACATTGCCAAATGGTTCATGGGACCTGCTCCTCCAGATTCTCACCGATAATAACATATCTTTCCTTCAGGCACCAAAAGGGCTGCTTTTGATAGTTGGTCCGCCTCTTTATTGAAATCTCTGAAAATATGGTGGAAGCTAATAGCCTGAAAATTCTTGATTAGAGCTTTTGTACGTATCTTCCAACCTTCAATAACACAAGCCTTTAGATTTCCTCTATCATTGAGTCAATCTATAATCACCATGTAGTCTCCAAAATATTGTAATTTTGGGAGGGATAGATGGCTACCTAAGGTAAGTGTCACCCAAATACCCAAGAGTTTTTCCTTCGTGTTGGTACCTTCTCCACTATTAAGATGCCATCTATACACAAGAGAGTCCAATGTTTTTATAACTCCCCCTGCCCCGCATGATTTTTTATCACTTTGCGTTGCCCCATCAAAAAACGCAATGGAAAAAACATATGAATACATGATCATACATTCTTTAATAGGGACATGAACTTGAGTCGACGGATGAATCTTATAAAGACCCAGTACCTTAATTATCACTTAATGTACTGAGGGGGATCAAATTCTCAAATGTAGCTCTGTTCCTCTCGGTCCATATAAACCAACATATAATGGTTGCAAGAGAGGGAGAAACAAATTTATCTTTAACCCAATGATTGAAACAATCAGAAAGATTCTTACCTTCCCAATTCCCTTTAATTTTCTGTGTATACTTAATTCTTTCCCAGATCTTTTTGGTGAACACACAATCTATAAAAATATGATTGATATCCTCAATATTGCTCTTGCATAAGAAACAAAGACTAGGGCCTTCCTAGCCTTTCTTCTGTCCCAAGTAAAAAACAATTGTTCCAAATCCAGCCATATAAAAAGTTTGATCTTTAATTGAATATCCCACTTCCATATTTTATGCCTCCAATGATCCATATACTGAATATTAAAAGTAGAAAAAAGAGCCATATAAGCATTTTTAACTGATAATATGCCTGATGAGTTACCTCATGTCCACATTAATTGATTTGGAGTGTCTCTGATAGATACTCCATCTCCTATAAGTTCTTTGCAAAATAGCTCCCATTCTGCTTCTAGATTACCACTCAAATCCATATCTGTGCTTCCAATCCAGTTTCTAGTATAATCAGTTGAGTCCTGAACTGTCTTTGCTTGAGCTAAAACGGAAATCTTTTCCTTGCAAAGATAATCAATAAGATCCCGAGATAGCAGAGATATTTCACCCAAACCCAGGATATGATCTCTACCTAATGAAATAACATGACCCGATCCCGACAGCCAACTAAGCCACTGCATTATGATGTGAACATATTTTAACAAATTATTTCAAATCTTGGACATTGAATTATGTTTGAATGAAGCTGATCTAATACAATTAATAACAGTTGTATGCTTTAAATATTTTTCTTTAATGATCTTATGTCAGATACCATCTCTGGTCAAAACACGCCAGAGAGTGTTTGAATTCAACGTTGTATTGAAGTGTAACAAGTTACAAAAATCCCATCCTCCACAAGACTTCGAACGAGATAATACATCCCATCTACAAAGATGGTAGTGATTGGAATCACTGTGTCCTTTCCACAAGAAATTAAACATTAATTTACGGATTTGCTTAATGATTGTTCACGGGACAAGCTCCAGAGACATCCAGTAAATTGGTTGACTCTCCAAAACCGAATTGAGAAGAATATAATGGCCACCCAAGGATAACCAGTTAGTGCACCAGTGACCAATCTTCTTTTCCATTTTAATTATTAACCAGCTCCAATTTGTCACCCTCTGAGAACTAGTCTTCAAATGATAACCCAAATACTTGAAACCTGTGTTCAAAGATGATCAATAATTGAATGGAAGAAATGATCTAAAAGGAGTGAGCTCCGACTCTGATAGACCATCGAAATGCATTGTAGTTTTTGTAGTATTTACTTGAAGACCAGAAGCTTTACAAAAAAGAACAATGAGATTGTCTATCTCCCTCCACTCTTGAAGATCGACCTTAATCAGGATTAAAACATCATCCACAAAGAATAAATACAGAATGTTTATCAATATAGAAACTTTTATTTCAGTTAGTTTTTTCTCCTCTTTACTCTTTTTTAATAAGAGGCTAAGTCCTTCCATTGCCAGGATGAATAATAAAGGGGATGGTGGGCATCCCTGACGCAATCCACGACCGCTCCAGAATAATTTTGTACTCTCCCCATTGATTAATACAACATAAGTAGGAGAAATTACACAACTCATAATCCACTTTGTCATTTGTATGCAAAAACCTACTTGAATTAAAATCATACGGAGAAGGTCCCAATCTATGCAGTCATAAGCTTTATGCAAATTCAATTTGAGAACCAGAGATTTTGTTTTCTTTTTTGTAATGTTGTGGAGACATTCATGGGTTGTACCAATAACATCTTGAATCTGTCTGCCTTTTAGAAATCCCAGTTGTTCCTCTGATAGATTTCTAGACATAATAGGTTTTATCTGATTGGTGATGACTTTGAAAATCAGTTTGTAACATAGATTGCATAATGATATAGGTCTATAATCCCCGAAATTTGTAGGATTTTTTTCTTTAGGAATTAATGTTAAGAAGGTGGAATTTAAGCTACCTAGTATAGATCCCAATTTCCTTGATTCCTCATCCATCTGCACAAGATCTTTGCTAACCAAATCAAAATAAGTTGAGAAGAATTCCACTGTCCAACCATCTGGGCCTGGACTCTTATCTCTTTTGAACAGAGCTAAGCCTTCTTTAATTTCATCAGCAGTCACCGGCTCAAATAAAGTACTTGCCTCCTCATCAAAAACCATCCTGGGGAAATGATTAGTAACTTCAACTTGTTCGTTTGTATAAGAATTTGCGCGAGCCTTTAAGAAATTTTTGAAGCACTGAACGGCCACATCTTTAATTTCAATCTGCCCTGTGTGCCCATTGCCTTCTTCATCAATTATTTCCCAGATGTGTTTGTGAATGCATCTATGATTTGCAAATTGATGAAAAAAAATAGTGTTACGATCACTACTATTTATCCAGATCGCTCTTCTTTGTTGTCACCATTTTTCTTCATTGATTCTAAGCAACTTGTTGCTTTCCATCTCTAAATTTTCGAGAAGGATTTATTTATCTGTTTGAGAGTAATCCTCCACACTATTTAAGAAGGTATCTTTGATCTATGATTCCAGATAAACCATACACTTTAAACAATTTAGTTCTCTCTGTTTTGAACATTCTTTTTTATGTCTTTTTAGTTCTTTTAACTTCCATACCAATCTGCGTTGGCAACCCAATTTTGTATTGTATTTTGGATCCTTCCATACCTTTTAAACTATAGCCTTATCATCTGCATCAAGTACCTAGAGTGGATTGAGCTTAAAGGGATAAGATCTATACATCGGTGAAGTTTCCAGCTAAAGTATTATTGGAGCATGATCTGAAATGAACGGATACTCCACCCATGAGCAATATAGGCCGCTTGTAGATAATAATCCTTCAGAGACAATACATATGTCCAGTCTTTTTGCAATAGCATGTATCCATTGATGACCGTTTGTCCAGGTAGGAAACACCTTGTCTGGGCGTAAATCAACAATATTTTTTTATTTAATCATTAACTTGTAATGATCTGCCAAAGGACCCGAATAGTTAGTACCTCCCCAAACTTCATCTGACAAAAGAGTGATATTAAGATCACCAGCTAGGATCAATATGTCAATAGACGATATACCACTGTCAGCCAAATGATCCCAGAAATCTCTTCTATCCGAGCATGGACCATATACATTAAGAAGAGAAAGTAACCTCTGTATTGCAATAACTTTTCCAGACAGCAGGATACCCCCACAAGTCAGAAATGGCTTTAAAACAAAAATATTTGGATCCCAGGTCACTAACAAGACACCCGAGGAGCCAAGACAGTTTACAGCACAAGAAACCCAAGAAGGGCGAAAAGTATACATAAAATCCCTCGCTCTTTGTTCATGAACAAGGATCTCTTGTAAAAAAACTATATCCAGACGAACTTGATTCAATAAATGACGAAACGAGGTGGCTTTTAGGGTGCCCCCTGTCCCTCTGATATTCAAGGACAGAAGGATCATTACGCTTAACCAACCTTTCATAAACCTATTCAACAAATTTAAGCCCTACAATAAATTTAAATCTTTATGTTAAATTGTATACACTTTTAAATTTAAATCTTTATGTTAAATTATATACATTGTTAAATGATAAATAGGGAAGAGTGTAACCACGAAAATCTATATTTTGAGTTAATTTGTCCAAATTATCTCATTCAAAACCATTACACTCCAATATTGCAATATAGTTTCAATTTTCAATTAATTCTAATGGGAAAACTGTCCAGTGATTTTGAAAAATGTGTTCATGTGAGAGATCTGAATCTTTGATCCCAACTTTGAACAAATTTATATTGGGAATAGAAGATAATTGTTATAAATTTAAACAAAATAGAAAATAAGAATTCCATGTAACGAGTGGAAGTGACATCGAAACTCCAAGCATGTGTTGCCAACAGTTGTTGCACATTGTAGAAAGGGTAAAGTTAATGTACATTGACCCCACACAGATAACGTGTAGAAACATGACATGGGGCTCGAAAGAACACGGTTGATGGTCCGTCTCTTCGCACCAACGAGAAAATGTGTTCAGAGACGAAAGAGAGGGACAAGAAAATCATTTTATTTCATTGTGTTTGAATCATATAATTTTTCTTTGAGAGGTTATACTTCGCAATCATGATGATGAGATGACACAAGTGTCACAAGATTAGTGGGGGAAAGACTTTAAAACATATAAAGTGGAGGGAAGACTTTTGTAGAGCGAATACTTTAAAAGAGTCTTTCGGTACATCTCAAAAATTTATCCACGCTTTCTCCATCGCATTACTAGTATTTTGGTACATCTCAAGAATTTCCCCACTAGGAGGATGCCATCCCCATTTCGAGCCATTGTTAGAGTCCTATATTTCATAGGATCAGATGGTGATTGAAATTTCTTCCTTCAATGATTTTATGTTGTAAATAATATTTAATTTTGCAAATGATTTCCAAAAGGAAAAAGGAAAGAAAACATAAGCAGGGTTTACATCTCAAAATATACCCTTAGTTGATTAAATTAGGTTATTATAGCATGGGAAAATAAAAATTATAGTGTAAAGTGGAAAAATGTAAGCTTAGCACTTCTTGGCACATATTTTTATCCTAAGTTTGGAAGTGGACAAGACATTTTGTCTTGTATTTCTTAACTCCCTCACAAGTCTCCATCGACGACATCCACCACTTCCCCGATCAACGATCTTCAACCATCACCTATTATCCACCACTTCCATCAATCCATCTTCAACGCATTTTCAGACTTCCGAATTCTACCTTTAACAAGGGGGGTCCCAAAGTGGTTTTCCCAGCACGCCGATGCCAATCTAATGTGGTGCATCCTCATCATTTCGAAACCCCCCTAATACTACCACCTTACCAAACTACCAAACCACCACCTCCCATACCACTTACACCCCACTTACACTGCATTCCCACCTCCACTTCCACCAGCCACCCTCCTGCTCTTGTTCATACCCCTCACCTCCCGCATATATTCCTCTCTCTACATGCCACCTGTCCTCCACACTCTCGATATCATATCACCTCTTGCATACACTCCCCCTCTCCCTACATCACACATGTTCCATTGCTTCCATCTGTTATCCAATTACATTATCTCATGTGATCATTGACCATCAGCTGGCATGTAACGATCCCATCTCTAACAAATATCCCTACAACCATAAAACCCACATTTGTCCCTGTCACACTATTTGTTGACTGAGAATCTGTGAAGACAGTTTCGACCTTGTTCCATATGTCAAAGGAATAAAGACACCTAATAGTTGAAGATCAACAGTCAAACACCGGTTCCAGATTCCAATGCCTAGTTTTGCTGTGGTAGCCACAATATCATCAATAAAGATCAATAACTAAAGCAAAAGTCGAAGTGATCATCAATAACTTCCATCAAATCAGCAGGCAGTTCCAGGATCCAAGAAGAATTCATCTACAAGCTCCAACATTTGAGTCACTTGGCAGTTTTGTTTCATAGTGATTGTATCTAAAGTTTATTTTAGTCAATCAAATCAAGCACCAAAAATATGAACAAATCTTAAAGATTCCTATATTTTTCGTAATTAGAGATATAAATGAATAGATATTATCCTGCGCATTTATGAAAGGATCTTTGTAATAAGTTTATAAATACTTCTCATTTTTAAGTATGGAGGGTGGAAAATTTGTAAGAAGGAAGATGATCATTCGATGTAAAGTAGTTTACTAATATCAAGGGACCTTTTGCAGTAATAAAAGACAAGTTGTTCAGGATTCACGTGCCATACCTATGTGGTGAAGTGCCTCTTATGTAACTTGTTTTCTTTGTTTACATATTCTTTCCTCAATTATTCACGTATACAAGAACGTAATTTGTTGAAAGATACACCTAATTCTCTGTGGATAATCTAAATGTTTCCTCCAATATTTAGTATGCACTCTTAATTGCCTCGCTACTCAATTGATTCTTATCTCTCTTTTCCCATTTCATTTCATCCAAATTTACTAAATCCAATAGTATGTATACCTTGCCCTATTTCACTTAAGCTTGATATTTCTGCAAATTGATCAATCCAATGACGACTCGAATTACTTCCAATGGTCTTCCTTGTTGTTCCAACCAAACAACTTAAAACCCAAACCCTGCACTATCTTAACTAGCCTAAAAGTTTCAGCAAACAAAGCTAAATCTTACAAATAGACTCCTCTCTGAGTCTAGGAGGAATAGATCCTAGACCACAAATTGGTTTTATTTTTACCTCTGTCAACTTCTTCCTAATCCTGAGAAATTATGAAAGGATAACACTTCCAACAAAAACATTTTGTATGATGTAGAGAGCACAAGAAGAAAAGGAGCGCACCAGGTTTTAAACATGACTCCGTGGTTCACCTACAGGCCTGAGTCTAAGAAGAAATATAGAGGGCTACACAAAGGTTGTTGGAAGAATATTGGATCTATGAATAAGTGCAATGTGCAACACAAAGGTCGTTGGAAGAGGATCGCAAGGTATTGAGGACCAGGTATAACGTGATGCAAATATCATTGAGGAGGCTCAAAATGAAGAATTCATGAGTTTTGCTACATCTTACTGAGGGAGGCTCACATACATAATGAACTATGAAATGTAGAGTATAAGGCCTATGAAAAACAAGACCAGAAGGAATTGCAACGTGAAACACACACAAAATTATTACATGAACTAGGTCGTAAGGAAGAATATGAAGGCCAAGTAAGTTCTTTCCTGCACTGTTTTTTGTGACTGTTGAATGACTCATCGGTGCTAATTTAATTCCATGTTGCCAACTTTTGCATGAAAGAACAAGGAGTGGAGGTTACCATATCCCCAAGCACCGTAGTATGTATGCTATTAGCAAAGCGCATCTAGCCTATGAATTTAAGATGACAACATAGCTTGGTGGATATGGCATGGAAGGGTTCATGTTGGATATAGGGTCCAATGTGAATATTTTTATGAAGAAATCCTAGGAGGTTATGGGGAAACCAAAGTTAGTCTAATCATCCATCCAACTCTGATTGTCCAATCAATACAATATTCATCCAATAAATTGTCGAGAAAGTGGAAGAAGCATAGAAGGAAATAGAAAACAAATGCCAATTTGAGGTCATAAATGTTGAACGGTGAGAAGAATGGATATCAAGTACAATTTAAAACAAAAAAATAAAAAAAAAAAAAACCATTCAACTATATCCAATGAGAAATGAACAATAGTATAAGAGTTACACCAATACACCACAATACACCATGCACAATATATGAGAAATAACCATAGTTATTGTTCAAGGATGTAATGAATTCTAAAGGTAGGCTACGCCTTTCCAAAATCGCAATGAGGGATAAACCCAAGAGAATATACAATCCTCCAATATCAAGAGAGATTTTGAACTCTCCATCCCGTCTTCCTCTTCCACCCAAGAATATATGAGAGATAATAAAACTTTACATTAAATCATCACCATCAACCAATCATCACATAGAACCCTATAATGCTTCCTAAGACTTCTTCAATTCTGAGTACTGATCCTCGTAGGATAATATTACTCATGTATTCTCCTAAACCTCCAATTTTCACTCCTTGAAAACTCCCCAAAAAGAAGTTATAGAAAGAATGGTAGACTTTATTCACTGGTCTATCTGGGGAAAGTGAAGTTGCACAAAATGCCTACCACAATTAACAACATCTGATTCTAAACTCACACACAAGAAACTACAAATTATAATATTTAAATGAAGTTTGTCCCATTCTCATTTGGATTCTCATGAATAAGTTATGTCTCGTTTTACCCTGAACACCTATTTATTGACTAACTCCAGACCTGGTCAAGAACCCTATCTTCCATAGAGGGCCCACTATAGAGAATCAAGAGCTAAACTTTACTAGAGGTACCCTTGATATGTCTTCAATACCATGGCTATTTCACCATCCTAATCGCTCTAGAAAAAAAAATTATAGAAAAATGGTAAGATGACCTAAAATAACATACCATAGAAAGATTCTAAAGTGCACTTCAACCTCCTTTGAAATCCAGCCTTTTCTTCTTATTTCCTCTTAAATTCAACTTGTATCAAATGAATGTATAATGATGTTTATTTATACCATTTATGTCACTTCATTTTAACATTAGCCTAATCTGACACTTTCTTATTTTTAATTCCTTTTTTAATTATCTTCAAAGGTCATACATGTACTTCCCTTCTTCAATTCACTTTGTCATCTTAAAAATTCATTTCCTCAACCATGAGGATCCACGGACATGCCACATACCAATGGAAAAAACATGATACACCATCCATCCATGGGTGCCACCTAATGCACTTTCCCAAGGTCCAAATACACTCATCAATCTTTATGGTCCAAAACCCATGACTAGGGTTGACATCAATGACAACAACCAATCTCTTCCAACAATCTCCCCCTTTGTCATTGATGGAAACACTCCTACCGCCTATGATCCCATTCTTTCTCCCCTTGACATCATCATGTGCGGTATTTCACCCTCTAAGTTTAATGGGTAGCAACCTTCTTTAATCGCCCCCACATGGCACCTAATAATATCATCCCTATTTTTGTCTCTTTGGGACTTTTCTTCCTTAACCTTTTGTGTGATTATGTCTTCTCTTCACGTCTAGATGTATATGTTGTTTGGTATTCTTGTTGCATTTGGTAACCAACTTCCCGGGCTATTTTCTTATTTGCACTTTCTGGAGTCAAACGCAAGATAAAAATCCCTGATCACATTTTACGTTCTAGGATTATGTTTAAAACCAAACAGGGATTTTCCCTGCTTACATTTTCACTTCCAAGCTTTACGCCTCCTTTTCCACATATTTTGGTAGATGAGTCATCAATAATGCAACATTTCCACCTTTTTCTCCACCGACAAATTTCATTGACCTCCGTCATATGAGATAAGGCACCATGCTTAAAATGCACGTTAATAAGGACCTACACGGTTCTGCACATGACGCATCGGTTCAGTAATGAGGAGGGACAAGATATTCATTACATGCGATAATACCCTGCCTGCACACAAAGCATCCGCACACCGTGACAAAGTCGATGGGCTTCTAGTATTTTATATTGATGATTTAAGAGCTTTGGCACCATTATGGCCTTCAAAGACTTAAGAAGTATGGGAGGATCGATGCCCACTAGGCAACCAACATAACAGGGGACATCGTTAGTAAGGGATGGATCAGTGAGATGTATGGTTACTCTTTCGGTGCTGCAGATGTTGGACTCCGCCATAAAATGCGTGATGATTTGATTTATCTAGGGTATGTTCCGCGAAAAGGGACTGGACCTATTCTTCTACATTATTGTCTATTACTTACCATTGGAAATTAGTCCTTTGATAAGGGAGAACATCGATGTTGTAACATTGTCTTTTCCCTCCACTGCCTTATCCAAAAGAGGTGCGAATTATGGAACCTGATTTGAATAAGAGGCGAGGCTTATTTCTTAGCATTGAATGCATTAACACTATCGATGAAGGCCTTATGATCACATGGATGCTCAAAGCCATTTCGATCAAAATATTTGGATTTTTGAAGATGGAAATCTTCTTCCTTGATAATACACATCGAGAATGGGCACACACCAAATGCAACCAAGCAATTGACAACTCCAGGATCGGGAAGGACATATTATCCCAAAATTCATACACTTTTCTCCACAGAGTGCTCTCCATATTTTGATTGGCAGACTGTCGGATTTGTTTGTAGTTTCTATCTGAGTAGGTAGCCGGGTCAGGTTACTCACTTGTTTAGTTGTACAGATGAGAAACTAAAGACATACACAGGACATGATTCGGCACCTGCCCATTATGTTCCTTCAATGAGTCATCATCCCTTGACAGGTACCCTGCGATCAATAAGCCTGCAACTGTATACCACTGGCTTAATCATACCTTAGTAGAAGCAGAATGTATAGTCATCTTAGATGCAGATATGATAATGAGAGGTCCCGTTACACTTTGGGAATTTGGTGCAGAGCGTGGACATCCTGTCTCAACTCCTTATGAGTATCTCATTGGCTGTGATAATAAGATTGCACAAATTCACGCAAGGTATCTGGAAGCATGTGACAAGGTTGGTGGTATTATTTTTATGCACATAAACAATCTCCGAACTCTTGCACCGGTCTGGCTTCATAAACTGAAGAATCATCATGTCAAATATCAATGCCCATCTTTGATCAATTCCACATGCAGCCGCCAGAGACGTATACAGGAAAGTCGAGGCGTAGTCTACACGCTTACTAACGATATCGATAGACTTATAGATTCTGATTGGTTTGCAATTTCGACCGCGATGGACAGATTTGTAGGTTCTGTTCGACTTGCAAATTCTGTGCTTCGGGAGTTGACAGAGGAGTAATGGGTTTACTGTTTGTATGCTTAAATTCTTTTCTAAATTTGGTAGGAGTTGTGGAAACAAAAATCATTAGGGAGCTAGCAAGAAATATCGCCGAGGACGTATCAATGCCCGTCCATCTTTGACAGTACCTGACCGGCACCATTGGTGATTAATTCGAACAATCCCCATCTGTAATAACTGAAGTTCGCAGAATCAAGACGCATAATTGTGCTCATCGTTTTGCGTTTCTCTCATCACAAGGGGTGCAGAAATATCATGGTACAAAGACAGAGCGATGAGGTGTTCGGGAGATGTTTGAGGCAAATTAGGGTTATGTTCTAAAACGGTCTCCTAGAAAATAGCTACCTGAATTTATTCCCGGAGATAATGATTAGAGACCTGACTCTTTTGATGGCGCGCTGGCTGTGTGGGCGTTATGAATGGGTTACAATTTCATCATAGCTCTTGCAGACAGGTCATAAAGATTCCCCTGGCAAAACTGATAATGCTGTCAAGAACCGTTTTAATACAAAAATGAGCCAAAAAAACTAAAGATGCGGGCTACAGTGCAAAAGAACAATGCTCGATGATAATTTCCTCTGGTCGCACAGTGAAGGTGGCGATAGACCCCTAGATTAAACAATTTCATGTGGCGTTTTCAGTTACAGAAGATTTTTCCTGCCCATTTTGTTGGTGCGTTGTGCCAGCTTCAAGGGTTTACGGCTCCATTTGAATTCTTCACATGATCTATTCAATTTTGAGTTTTGGGTTATTGAAGATTATCATACAGAGATAGTGAAGACGAAGTTGATGATGACATCGCAGACTTTGAAGACCGGAGGATGCCTGATGATTTTTTGGATGTGAATTAGGCAATCATCTTCATCATCGTCCATCCCCGTTCGATGGGTTTCAGGATTTTATTTCTCGTCGCCATCATCTTTCATTCTTGTTCGATGGGTTTCGGGTTTGTGTTTCCAGTCATACCCATCATTGTCGTAATCCTCCATTCTTGTTCGATGGGTTTGGGGATTTTGTTTCTAAGTCATGGTTATTATCGTCACCATCTTCCTGCAGGCCGGTGCCAATGCAAGTGAGATAAATACGATGGACGTAGTCTAAACATTTTACTTACACGACAATTTGAGTGGGAGGAACTTTGAAGTCCTGCCCGGTTGCGGGACTACATGGCTCTTCTTCAAACGCGAGCAACTTTGGAACTCTCGTAGTTACTGGCGAGATTGTCATAACCAAATGACCATATGTGAATACAAATCCCGTTACTGGTCTTGATTTCTTCATGTTTTCACACTCATCCTTCAGAATATGGAGTATAGCGGTAGCAACACCCTACAGATCCTGGGAAGCGACAGATTGCAATATGATCGGCGCTGGAAAAACGAGGAGGAATTCACCAGATGCTTACTTTTCCCTCCTTTCCAACCTTCACTGCTTCAAAAAAAAAACCAAAGGTGGTCCGGTGATTTCTCGTCAACTTCCTCCTAGGCAAGCTAGGATTATTGTTTACAATAAACGTTCAAATGAAACTAGTGTCTGGATTGTTGAAATGCTTGAGGTACATGCCGCAGCTCGTGGTGGCCATCATAGAGGCAAAGTTATTTCATCGAAAGTTATTGAAGATGTTCAGCCACCTATGGATGCAATTGAGTATGTTGATTGTGAATTTGTTGTCAAATATTATCGCCCTTTGAGGGAGGCAATGAAAAAGAGGGGAAATAATGACAAGGCTCTAGAAGTCGCAGATGAGCCATTCAAGAGCATTTGCACTGTTGCAGAACTAGCAAGTCACTGCACTGCACGGGAGCCATACCAGCGACCGGATATGGGTCATGCTTTAAATGTGCTATCTCTTTTGGTTGAGCGATGGAAACCCAGTGATCTAGATGATGAAGATTGCTATGGGATAGATATGGACATGACTCTACCTCATGCGTTGAAAAAATGGTGGCCTTGTGCTCAGGTATTGTTTCAACTTTCTGGTACAGGTTTGAAGCAAGATCTGTACAGCAAGGTCTCTTCCGACCGAGAGTTGTTGAGCAACAGTATCCAGAAAGCTGCAGTAGGATTTTGTTTTTTTATATTATGGCTGTTAGGCAGTGAATGGGCGAAGGAGGGGAGAACCCTCGAGGAAATACAATCACTATTTCAATAAACTTGACCAGACTATATTACTGCAGTGAAGGCATCTTGCTAGATTGGTAACAGAAAGTTGGGCGATTCTGAAGCAAAACCGCAGCTTTCAAGTGCCAAGGAAGAAATGACGAGTGGTCAAACGATTAGTAACGGTTCCAGGAGCTGGCAGATGCGCCTGGCAGCCGTAGAGTCTAGAAGACAAACCGTTTCCGATTCCCAGAATACAAAGAGTTTTATTTTATTTTTTTTATTTTTTTTTTAAAGACTGATGTATGTAACATTTGAGAGGAGACAGCCCGGGAGCCTTTCACCGGCTGGGTTTGTAATGCATTTTTATCAAATATAGAGCAGATTTTTCAAGAGATTCTATACTTTGTCACTGTCTAATTCCGTCTTCTTCATGTATTATTGTTTTTGAAGTTTTCATCATTGTTTTTTCTACCTTATGTTTGTTATTTCAGCTTGTATGGTTACAATTCAGTACAACCTCTGCTGTAGCTATTTGAAGCATCCCTTAATACATAGTTTTTCCTCTATTTTGCCGTGAGTAAAATAAGACCTGCGCTTTAATCGTTTCACCTCATTTACAAGTTTTATTTCTGCGCAGCCTTTCCTCTGTCTTTTAGCGAGACAAGACTTGCGTTCAGATATTTGAAGTTCCAGTGTTATTTCTTCTATTGAAAGGGAGACCAAATGCTTGGCTTTTTCTTTCATTTTTGTTCATCTCTATCTGCTATCTATCCTCATGATTTTTTAAATGAATTGGACAAACGAGGTCATGCCTTTTGTTTCTGATCTATAAATGAGTGGAATGACTATTTTGGACCTGGTTCTAGAAGCTTCCTATGACTGATCAATCAACCGGATTTATTCTTTTAAAAAAAGCCGAGTGGAATGATTATTTTAGACCTGGTTCTAGAAGTTTCCTATGACTGATCAATCAACCGGATTTATTCTTTTTAAAATGTGCTAAGACTTCGCTATTACAACCTAGAGTCAACTATTGCGACAACATTTTCTGGCGTTGTTGTCAGGGATGGAGGATTAAGTTATCTTCCCTGGGATACGGTAAAGTTCATATCTATCTCTTGATGGTGAACAAGGGATAGGCATTAAATTGGATGAATGATCATTCACCGGCTAATTCTTTGTCCATGTATTTGCGATGATTTTGTTGGCAACTCCACCTGGTTCCAAATGCGTCGAGCTCGCTCGCCATCGCCGAATGATCAAAGTTTACCTCTCGACTTTGCAAATGTTTATGGCTTTCCAAACACTATTCAAGACATTAAAATTTGGGAAGATGACCTTCCTAAATTTGGAGAATATGAAGACGACAATCATGGTCAACATTTGTTTGAGTTCCACAAGCTCATGGAGGAATTCAATATACATCATGAAGATGTCCTCATGAAATGTTTATGTTTTCATTGGGGAGGAGATGCTAGACTCTTGTATAAATCTTTACCTCATTCCAGGATTCCTTCATTGAAATGTTTTCACACACTTCTTCATCAACATTGTAAGAGGATATATTCTTCTGAAATCCTTTTTTGAAGATTGTTTTGATACGAGTCTTCTTGAGGAGGAGGAAGAAAAAAGAGATTTCTCAAATTTACGAAGATGAGGCAGTATGAGGAGGAGTTGGCTCATAAAGATGTTGAATCTTGTGAACTTACTCAAGAAGTTCACAAGATCCTATCACTACTAACCAAAGAAAGAGATATGGAAAGGAATACCTGTTTCATCTCAGAAATGCGAACTCCTTCTCCTGCGAACTAAGGAAGAGAGTGGTCCTCACAACTATGTTGCAGCCCCGCCTCATTAATCCTGCTCACACAGATTTACAGCTTTCACACACTCCCGGATATGAGTATCAAGTCTCTTCCATCTCTGAAAGTGTAAATCTATTTTTTGGTGACAGTCATCTATTCCATGGAACTTTGCAGCAAGTTAGTGAACCTGTTTATGACAATTTCCTGCCAGAAGATCAGATTCTAGACTCTGCTTCGTTTCATGAAAAAGATATGGCTGCCATGTTCAATGATCCTGAGCATCATGAATCAGAACATAGAGCAGTCATGGATGTTTTAAAACCTCAGTATGATATGTTTTTCCAAGACCCTTTTGTTGATCTTTTGGATTCATTTAATGGAGGAATACTTATGTCATGAATGTTTGGTCACAAGAATTGATGGAAGGTTTTCACATCCATGATCACCAATAGGTCAGATGGGGATTGTCAAATTCCTTTTTCAGCCTGCTCGAAGAAAGTGTAAAAAAGTTTCAAATAAGTAGGCAATTATTGGATTGGCTTCACTGGCATTTTCGTATCATTTGATTCAGGAAATGTTTCAGCAGTTAGAGTAGGTGATGTATATAAATAAGCTTCATTTCAAGCATTAGATTACACTGATAGTGTTAGATATGTTTTCAGTTCAGTTTTAAATCCAGTATGGTTTTGACATAAAGCATTACGACTCCATAGCCCAATGGATAAATAAGCAGTTTTTAGTTCCGCTGAAATGCAAGTAAAGTGACAGAGTTCCAGATTCGATGATTTCGGGAAGTAAAATGGACGGAGGCACCTGGTCTACTGTTCTTGGCACTTTACGAGAAAGCGCCATCCCTAGTTGGAGCCGATGTTGTAACAGGTATCAAAAAGATGACTGCACTGCCCAAGGCTACGATTCTTGCACATGGACAGACTGGTTCAGGCATGAGAGGACAAGATATATTATCAGATGTGATAATACTCTGGCTCAGCTGCACACAAAGCATCCAGAATACTGTGACAAGTCGGTGGGCTTCTAGTATTTCATATTGATGATTTAAGAGCTTTGGCACCATTATGGCTTTCAAAGACTGAAGAAGTACGGGAGGATCGTGCTCACTGGGCAACCAACATAACAGGGGACATCGTTAGTAAGGGATGGATCAATGAGATGTATGGTTACTCTTTCGGTGCTGCAGATGTTGGACTCCGCCATAAAATACGTGATGATTTGATTTATCCAGGGTATGTTCCGTGAAAAGGGACTGAACCTATTCTTCTACATTATTGTCTATTACTTACAGTTGGAAATTAGTCCTTTGATAAGGGAGAACATCGCTGTGGTAACATTGTATTTTCCCTCCACCGCCTTATCCGAAAGAGGTGCGAATTATGGAACCTGATTTGAATAAGAGGCGAGGCTTATTTCTTAGCATTGAATGCATTAACACTATCGATGAAGGCGTTATGATCACATGGATGCTCAAAGCCATTTCGATCAAAATATTTGGATTTTTGAAGATGGAAATCTTCTTCCTTGATAATACACATTGAGAATGGGCACACACAAAATGCAACCAAGCAATTGCCAACTCCAGGATCGGGAAGGACATATTATCCCAAAATTCATACACTTTTCTCCATAGAGTGCTCTCCATATTTTGATTGGCAGACTGTAGGATTTGTTCGTAGTTTCTATCTGAGTAGGCAGTCGGGTCAGGTTACTCGCTTGTTTAGTTATACAGATGAGAAACTAAAGACATACATAGGACATGATTCGACACCTACCCATTATGTTCCTTCAATGAGTCATCATCCCTTGACAGGTACCCTGCGATCAATAAGCCTGCAGCTGTATACCACTGGCTTAATCATACCTCAGTAGAAGCAGAATGTATAGTCATCTTAGATGCAGATATGATAATGAGAGGTCCCGTTACACTTCGGGAATTTGGTGCAGAGCGTGGACATCCTATCTCAACTCCTTATGAGTATCTCATTGGCTGTGATAATAAGCTTGCACAAATTCATGCAAGTTATCTGGAAGCATGTGACAAGGTTGGTGGTATTATTTTTATGCACATAAACGATCTCTGAACTCTTGCACCATTCTGGCTTCATAAACTGAAGAATCATCGTGTCAACTATCAATGCCCATCTTTGATCAATTCCACACGCAGCCGCCAGAGACGTATACAAGAAAGTCAAGGCGTAGTCTACACGCTTACTAACGCTATCGATAGACTTATAGATTCTGATTGGTTTGCAATTTCGACCGCGATGGACAGATTTGTAGGTTCTGTTTGACTTGCAAATTCCATGCTTCGGGAGTTGACAGAGGAGTAATGGGTTTACTGTTTGTATGCTGAAATTCTTTTCTAAATTTGGTAGGAGTTGTGGAAACAAAAATCATTAGGGAGCTAGCAAGAAATATCGTCGAGGACGTATCAATGCCCGTCCGTCTTTGACAGTACCCACCGACACCATTGGTGATTAATTCAAACAATCCTCATCTGTAATAACTGAAGTTCGCAGAATCAAGACGCATAATTGCGCTCATCGTTTTTGCGTTTCGCTCATCACAAGGGGTGCAGAAATATCATGGTACAACGACGGAGCGATGAGGTGTTCGGGAGCTATTTGAGGCAAATTAGGGTTTTGTTCTAAAACGGTCTCCTAGAAAATAGCTACCTGAATTTATTCCCAGAGATAATGATTAGAGACCTGACTCTTTTGATGGTGCGCAAGCTGTGTGGGCGTTATTAACGGGTTACAATTTCATCATAGCTCTTGCAAATAGGTCATAAAGATTCCCCTGGCAAAGCTGATAATGCTGTCAAGAACCGTTTTAATACAAAAACGAGCCAAAAAAACTAAAGATACGGGCTACAGTGCAGAAGAACAATGCTCGACGCTAATTGGCTCTGGCCGCACAGTGAAGGTGGGGATAGACCCCTGGATTAAACAATTTCAGGCGGCGTTTTCAATTACAGAAGATTTTTCCTGCCCATTTTGTTGGTGCGTTGTGCCAGCTTCAAGGGTTTACGGCTGCATTTGAATTCTTCACATGATCTATTCAATTTTGAGTTTCGGGTTATTGAAGATTATCAGACAGAGATAGTGAAGACGAAGTTGATGATGACATCGTAGACTTTGAAGACCGGACGATGCCTGATGATTTTGTGGATGTGAATTTGGCAATCATCTTCATCATCGTCCATCCCCGTTCGATGGGTTTCAGGATTTTATTTCTCATCGCCATCATCTTTCATTCCTGTTCGATGGGTTTCGGGTTTGTGTTTCCAGTCACACCCATCATTTTCGTAATCCTCCATTCCTGTTCGATGGGTTTGGGGATTTTGTTTCTAAGTCATGGTTATTATCGTCACCATCTTCCTGCAGGTCGGTGCCAATGAAAGTGAGATAAATACGATGGACCTAGTCTAAACATTTTACTTACACGACAATTTGAGTGGGAGGAACTTTGAAGTCTTGCCCGGTTGCGGGACCACATGGCTCTTCTTCAAACACGAGCAACTTTGGAACTCTCGTAGTTACTAGCGAGATTGTCATAACCAAATGACCATATGTGAATACAAATCCCGTTACTGGTCTTGATTTCTTCATGTTTTCACACTCATCCTTCAGAATATGGAGTATAGCGGCAGCAACACCCTACAGATCCTGGGAAGCGACAGATTGCAATATGATCGACACTGGAAAAACGAGGAGGAATTCACCAGATGCTTACTTTTCCCTCCTTTCCAACCTTCACTGCTTCAAAAAAAAAACCAAAGGTGGTCCGATGATTTCTTGTCAACTTCCTCCTAGGCAAGCTAGGATTATTGTTTACAATAAACATTCAAATGAAACTAGTGTCTGGATTGTTGAACTGCTTGAGGTACATGTTGCAGCTCGTGGTGGCCATCATAGAGGCAAAGTTATTTCATCGAAAGTTATTGAAGATGTTCAGCCACCTATGGATGCAATTGAGTATGCTGATTGTGAATCTGTTGTCAAATATTATCGCCCTTTCAGGGAGGCAATGAAAAAGAGGGGAAATAATTACAAGGCACTAGAAGTCGCAGATGAGACATTCAAGAGCATTTGCACTGTTGCAAAACTAGCAGGTCACTGCACTGCACGGGAGCCATACCAGCGACCGGATATGGGTCATGCTTTAAATGTGCTATCTCTTTTGGTTGAGCGATGGAAACCCTGTGATCGAGATGATGAAGATTGCTATGGGATAGATCTGGACATGACTCTGCCTCATGCGTTGAAAAAATGGTGGCCTTGTGCTCAGGTATTGTTTCAACTTTCTGGTACATGTTTGAAGCAAGATCTGTACAGCAAGGTCTCTTCCGACCGAGAGTTGTTGAGCAACAGTATCCAGAAAGCTGCAGTAGGATTTTGTTTTTTTATATTATGGCTGTCAGGCAGTGAATGGGCGAAGGAGGGGAGAACCCTCGAGGAAATACAATCACTATTTAAATAAACTCGACCAGACTATATTACTGCAGTGAAGGCATCTTGCTAGATTGTTAACAGAAAGTTGGGCAATTCTGAAGCAAAACCGCAGCTTTCAAGTGCCAAGGAAGAAATGACTAGTGGTCAAACGATTAGTAATGGTTCCAGGAGCTGGCAGATGCGCCTGGCAGCCGCAGAGTCTAGAAGACAAACCATTTCTGATTCCTGTAATACAAAGAGTTTTATTTTTTTTTATTTTTTATTTTTAAAAAGACTGATGTATGTAACATTTGTGAGGAGACAGCCCGGGAGCCTTTCACCGGCTGGGTTTGTAATGCATTTTTATCAAATATAGAGCAGATTTTTTAAGAGATTCTATACTTTGTCACTGTCTAATTCCGTCTTCTTCATGTATTATTGTTTCTGAAGTTTTCATCACTGTTTTTTCTACCTTATGTTTGTTATTTCAGCTTGTATGGTTACAATTTAGTACAACCTCTGCTGTAGCTATTTGAAGCATCCCTTAATACGCAGTTTTTCCTCTTTTGCCGTGAGTAAAATAAGACCTGCGCTTTAATCGTTTCGCCTCATTTACAAGTTTTATTTGTGCACAGCCTTTCCTCTGTCTTTTAGCGAGACAAGACCTGCGTTCAGATATTTGAAGTTCCAGTGTTATTTCTTCTATTGAAAGGAAGACCAGATGCTTGGATTTTTCTTTCAGTTTTGTTCATATCTATCTGCTATCCATCCTCATGATTTTTTAAATGAATTGGACAAACGAGGTCATGCCTTTTGTTTTTGATCTATAAATGAGTGGAATGACTATTTTGGACCTGGTTCTAGAAGCTTCCTATGACTGATCAATCAACCAGATTTATTCTTTTAAAAATGTGCTAAGACTTGGCTCTTTCACAGCCTAGAGTCGACTCTTGCGACAACACACTCACTGTATATGAACCATTCATCTTCTTATTTGCATTCTTTAGCGACTA
>SNQJ01S0003771.1:239787-259864 GCA_010110895.2 Picea sitchensis | reverse complement strand
CTCTTGTAGATCATCCTTTTTGTGGATCAATGGAGAGCTTCTTGTGAGAATATGTTTTGGAGTATTGATGGAGAGCTTCTTGTGAGGGATTCTTGAGCATTTTTGGTGTGGAACACTTGAGCATATTGAATATATATAGGTGAATGAGGTAACCAAAGGATATATAAGCCGAATTTAAGAGGGAAGGTGAAGAAAAGAGGGTCGGAATTCAAGGGAGGATAAATTCTTTTCATGATGTTTTCTAAGGTATGTTATTTACAGGTCATCTCACCATTTTCGTAATAACTTTTTTTCTATAATGATCCAGACCGTGATATTGATATTCCATTGAGGAAACATATCCAAGTATTTGTGGTAAAAAATATAGCTTGTGGGTCGTTTTATTTTTGGAGATACACTCCGTGGAAAATAAGGTTTGTGGTTAGTCCTAAAACTAGTCTAAAACATGTGTTTTGGGTAAAAACGTCATAACTTCTTCATAATAGATCCAAATTCTATGAGACCAATTGTGTTGGTTATATTAAATTATGTAGTATGTTTTGTAGCAGTTTCATATTGATTCAAGAAATATTCCATGCAGGACACACTCTACAAGGTCGCTCTCTAGAATAAGCCAGAATTAAGCAAGGTATGCCATTTTTGCTATAAATCCTTTTATGAGAGGTTCCAAGTAGTGACACCTGGAGGAATTAAAGAAAACAAACTGAATAACATTATGTATCAGTTTCAGATCTTTATTCATTACAGGTACAAAGTTATGATTATTTCAAGTTAGGGTTGATGACTAATCCAAAACTAGTCATGGTTGAGACAAGCAGTTGATGAGTTGGCACATACATGAGGTGTATAGTTGATGATGTTGGTACATATTGATGAGTAATTGTTGATTAGTAGTTGAAAAATGATTGGTATATACTTGGTACATTGTTGGATGCACTTGTTTATGATACAAGTTGATTACAGGTTGTTTGGCACAGGTTGGTGCATGGTTGATGCACTTGTTTATGGTACAGATTAATATTTGTTGAGGATTGTTGCCTCATCTCAGTTGGTGTTGAGGATGTAAGTTGAGTTTTTCATATAGATTTGGTTCTCTTGTATAGTTGTACTCTATTCAGTTGTTGTTGAAAAACCCTCGGATTGAAGTCCATAATAAAAAGAAAAATTGTACATACATCTTGTGTTCTTTGTGTTCCTTGTGGAGATGATTTATTGATGATATATTGTTGATATATTTTGCTGATATGTATTCACATCTAACTGATTATAAATGACAGCAATGAGTTATGAGTAAACGTTGAATGTTAACTAAGGATTTTTGTGTAAGAGGGAATTTTTGGGAAAAATATCCCCACACTCATTCACCTCCCCCCTCTAAGTGTGGTAGGCATGTCCAACAAAGCTAACAAGGAAGAGGTAAATCAGGTTTACTTCTACTAGAGGAAGAATGAGAAGAACATGTCACCTAAATAATGATGAGGTGCCATTGATAAACAAGTGTAATATTTGATTTTTGTTTGAAATGACAATCTCCCTCTCCTCTACATGTCTTCATTGCCCAATTGAGTTCCATTCAAGTTCACTATTAAGAGTCGTGTGGCAGATGCTTAATTATTCACTATTAAGGGTCCTCCTATATAGCATATTAGATTTATCAACAAAGAAGGATTTCGAACTACAAATATTTGATGTCATCTTCAAAATGGAGATTCTGTTTCTATGCTATATTATAATGGATAGACTACTCCATAATATAAAATGTCACTACCACTCTATTCTTCAATGATCTCTTACAACAAGGGGCTTCACATATTTTATTATGTGGAATATTTCCACTTAGGTTCAATGTATGATTGGTGTTGTATGGTTGGAACCATAGTTTGTAACATACTTTGTAACATACAACAAGCATCCCTTTGATTGGACCTGCACACCACCAACAAACAAAAAAATAAAGAAAAACGCACCTTCGTTCCTCAATTTGCGGAAAATGTGCTATCTCCATTTGTGGTAAGAGACTTGTATGATCTCATAGATTAGAGCTATGCACCACCAAAAAAAAAAAAAAATCTCAAGAAAAACTCATCTTCGTTATTCAAATTGCAAGAAATGTGTTATATGGACATTTATTATCATGGCAAGGGACTTGGATTAGCTCATGTTTAACATTTTAAGAAAAAAATATTAAAAGTGTGCAGACAAATTTGCTATTATTTACATTTTAAGTAACAAATTATCATTAGCAAGGGCCACGCTAGTGGGTATTCCCATCCTATCACTCTATTTTGACAATAGACGTTTATTAAATTATTGTTTTATATTTTTGAAAAATATAATTTTGAAGGTTTCAAATGAGATCTGATAATAATGTTTGTCATATCAAATTTATTAAATTGGAGTCAATACTCTAACCCAAAAAAATATGAATATCTATAAATGCATCTTGAGGCTTCGTCAATCCATTATAAAACTATAGTGACGTCAAACATCCCATGGAAGATATGCTAAACCATTAATCCCAAAGTTTAAACACAAACTTTGTACATGACGTTATCTTTTCTTGAAGATTGTAAATATGTGAAATTAATGTATCTCATTAGAAGTATGGTGGGGTTGTGAAATGAACAAGGTGAAACATTCTATGATTTTGATTTAGAAGTATGGTGGGGTTGTGAAATGAACAAGGTTAAACATTTTTTTATTTGAATTTAGTGATAATATATTTATTGAAATTGAAATTTTAAATTGTTAAAATCATTATTTTGAATGAAAAATGAATTCAACACTTTCAAATATTTTTATCAATTGAACATAAACAATAACATTATTATGTTATTCTCCAGATGGGGGTGACAACTGGAGCACATTCACTGAATGATGTTAATGCAGCTAGTTGCCGCTCTCCTTCCTTCATTCATGCCAATGCAGAGCATTAACGGTGCAAAGATGGAGGTGTGTCTGCACTGCGTGGGAAACTTAATGAGTGAATTAGATAGGGAGCTTATTTGTTTAAGTGTTGGTACGAGAAGGATGGAGGCCAACATCTCAATATCAAGGGCGCTCTCCATGATTGGAATGGATCACTTATTGGAGGTAATACATGGGTTTTGTTCTCCATTGTTTAGTTGGGTGTTGTGGATGGTTTCCTCCTCTCTTAGAGATGCTCTTTTTGCTCGTGGCTCCCTGTATTATTTGTCTAGTATCTCTGGTGTTAGAAAAACAGGATTTTGGCGCAATAAAATAAAACAAATGTGAAAAGACAACGCATAAGATACACAATACAATAGAGACACAGATATACGTGGTTCACCCAGTGTGCGCTACGTCCACCAAAGAAATTGCCAGGTCCTTCCTTTATTATTATCCAGCAAATGAAGGGATACAACCTACAACACACCCGCTGTAATTTCCTCTTTTTTCTCTCCCATTCTCCTATCACAGAATACAATATTCTCCATCATACATACCCGCAATACATTTCCCTCATAAAAGAGGGTTTCCTTCTAGGGAAAAAACCCTAACATAAATTATATCATCAGATATGTGACCTTATAATGAATGGTCCAAATTTACAATGAAATTACAATATAAATTTACAAGGTAATTTTTCCTTCAGGGGCCTGCTTGACCCCAGACCCCACAGAGGGGGTAACCCCCCTTTGCACTCCCCCACGTGGAGGAGTGTATATTCTTCTAGGGTGTAAAGTCTTCATGGGGTATAAACACGACTGGAAACAAGGGCCTCTGAATCAGGAAGATAATTAGGATCCACAACCAATATCTTGGCATTCTGGTCATCATCCTTTCTCCATGACACGCGAGAGGGGTAAGCCGAAGTGTGGTCCAGATTACTACAACTTTGTCTCTCATCGGCTTCTCCCTTATCATCTCTACCTCTTCACACCAACCCAGTCCTCATGGGTCTACCTTCTAGGGATTTTCCCTATACATTTCAGAATAGGGATATGAAAGACAATAATTTGGTTTTCGTTGAAGAAGAATTCCTTGTAGTGCCCCCCCGGTCTCCTCTAGACTCCCAATTGATTGCGTCTTCAACTATACTGAATTCTAATTTCATTTCCCCTCAAGAGGAAAGTGTTTCTCCTACCCTGGTCTTGGGGAAAACTAGAAGTTTCTCGGCTATGGAAGAGGCTCTTCCTTCAAGGCTAGGTGACATGGCTCTGGAAGTAGGTCGTCCATAATCCGAGCTCGAACCAAACATGGGTACAATTCCCGAGGCACCCCCTTTGTATGGTCTCTTAGTAGATCAATTACAACTAATTTTCAACCCGAGAAGGGATGGTGCAAATCAACTTCTCTGCCAGGACATCCTTTGCCACCGGTTGGATGCCTTCTTTGCTTCTTTTTCAAGCGATCATGTCAAGAGAAGGTGCCCAACCTACTGTCAGCCTTATGTCTTTGTGCCAGCCTAGCCTCACCCCCCAAATGGTGATGGAAACTCAGGTTCCTCCAGTGTATGAATTTTTTCTTGTTCTGTCTCTTTTTTTTTTCAACAATCATCATTTTAGTTTCAGGCAGGCCCAACATCAAAACAATTGCTTTCATAGTTTATATTTTTCCATATATGTAATTTTCTGTAAACATGGATGCTTTTTCAAGCTTGAAGTCAGTTTTGGTTTCCATTTGTTTGGAAGAACCACATTCAAGCCTCGACATATGTACTGGTTTTCTGGTTATCTAAGGTAATACAATTTTATTTACCAAAAAAAATTTATTATGTTATTAAAATGAAACAAAATTTGTTAATAAATATATTAATTAATTTTAATTTTCAATTGCACATTGAATTTTTTTTCGTCATTTTGTAGAATTACAATTCTACCATTGGATTAGAAAAAATAACAACATTAAAATATGCAAATGGAAATCTAATAAAAAAAATTCCATTTATAATTTTGAGGTTGTTAAATTCATTATGAATTTTTAGTATATACATTATATTATTAAATTAAATATTATAAATTTATAATTAAATTTCAAATAAGAGAAATTCTCAATATATTCCTAAAATGTAAATTCTCAAAAGTAACCTCATATGTGGCTACATTTTGGGGTAAGGAGCTTATTTCTATTTCAAGTGTGATAAAAAGGGAATTACTAAAATAGTTATTTCTGGATGACCCAACTATATGTTCTTTTAACACTCCTTTGGTGACTTAAGAAGCCATTCTCATGGAGATTTCTTTGGAGTGCAAGTATTCTCTTAATTCTTCCTGAACTTGTTATATGGGCCTAGGTGCACTCATCTCTCCAATCTTAGGTAGACTGCATTTTTCAATTAGTTTATCTGCAACAATATAAATATGAGCATAATTTCCTATAGAATTAGATATCTTTGTTTCTAGGTTTTCTCCTATTTGCTAGTAGTTGGAAAATGTTGCATATTTCAGGTGGTTATCTCTTTTTTTCACCTTTGGAAGTTGTAGAGGTACATCTAGGTTCTCCTCTTGTCATCTCTTTGGCTCATCCATGCCTAAACAAACTCGCTAGAATTCTACATTCTTGGTTTTCACTCTATCTGATAATGTCATCAGCCATGTGGATAGGTCCTAGAATTCCTTCAAGTTGGCCTATAATTTTTTTAGAGTGGTTCCCAATTCTTATCGTTCCTCATTGGCATGGGATCTGAATTCTAATATGTTGCTTACCTTTGCATTGCACTGTTTACTTGTGTCTTCATCTCTTTGATCCACACTTTACATTCTTACATATCTTTAACCATTCTCATGATATTATGTTGATTTGCTTGTGAAATGCAATGCTCGTTGAAGTTAAAGAAACATGATCCTTCTTGGTGTCCATGCTAAGTGGTGTTTATGTGGTCACAGAAAGCGTTGAAGAACCTGGTATAGAAAGCTTCTTCTGAATCTGCATGACAATTCTTCTTTAATCCTTATCAAATATAAAGGAATTGAGATCAAGCACTCAATTAGATTCAAAGGGCATGAATTCGTCCAATCTAGATTCTCCCAAAGGAAAATGGCCTTCTATTAGAGTGTTACCTGAAGTGAGTAGTAGTGGCTCAAAGTCCATAAGATCAATACCTTGGGATTCCTTATGGGTTTTATTTTCTTCTTCTTCACAATTTTCTCATTTCTTCTTCTTTATCTCGCTTCATCTTCTTCTTTTGTGTCCTTCTAATCATCGTTTTCTCCCATTCTCTTTATTTCTTTCTCATTTCTTCCTCTTTAGTTGCCTTAGCTGCAAATTCATTCTTAGCATTTTCTCATCGTGAACGCTCCTTTTAGAATCTGTTCTTGGACCTACCTACCGTATAAATGATTTTCTCATCATTTTTTATTTTCTTGTACAATTCTTCTTGCTACCAGGTTTCATTTTGATATGCTCATATGCATTTGCAATATTATGCACTATTGGCTAGCAAATTTTAGAGAATCATGCATCTAGAATCTTCCGTACCAGGATTGCAAATTTTTTAGACTGTTTGATTCTGCTTGTGTTTTTGTATTTGTCACACCTGGGTCCTATACCTCACTCATATCAACAACATCAAATATCAACATCGTTAATTTTTTAAAGGGATAGAATATATATATATATATATGAGGGATAATAGAATTATGTGTTTGATAGGTGGCTAAGCCAGTAATAACATCCATGGGAGCTTTGAGGGGTTTATGAATTTCATCCATTTTAAAAAAAAAAATATTAGTTCCCTCTATTTACCCTTGTAACATGGATTTACCATGATATTTTCTTTTTAGTTTACAAAGAAATGCAAAGAAACCCCTAAAACATGTTATAAGGAATGCCTACTTGTTAATTGTTGGTCAATCGACTTTTGGCACAAAACGGTATAGTTATCTGGTCAACCTGGGGCTTGTCACTTGGTTGACGGATGAGATGATGATTGTTAAATAGATTAAAAAACTCCTTTTGTATTTTTAAAAACCCTTATAAAGAAGTTTAAAAACCATTATATCGAGGGTCGAAATAGTGTGTCACATGAAGAGAGGCTTTAGGATTTTTTGTATTACATCGAAAAAGACTTTGGTGCATTAAGCTTATCACAACTCTTTTTCAAAACTTTGGAAACTTTGATTTCGACGCATCGTAGGAAAATAATGTTTGTTGCGATGTGAAATATCATGTAGAAATGAAATTTTTTGCGACACAATGTATGGCATGCATATGAAATTTGTTGCAATGTGATACATCACAGGTAAATTAAGTTTTTTGTGATACAATAAAAAGAAGGTTATTGAATCAATACAAACTTAGGTGCCTAGGACGTTTCACATGAAAACAAAAATTGGATGTAACACACCACAAAAATAAAAAATAAAAAATTGGTGATGTGATATGTCACAGGGTGTAAAATTTTATTTTTCATGATATAGAAAAGTTNAATCAATACAAACTTAGGTGCCTAGGACGTTTCACATGAAAACAAAAATTGGATGTAACACACCACAAAAATAAAAAATAAAAAATTGGTGATGTGATATGTCACAGGGTGTAAAATTTTATTTTTCATGATATAGAAAAGTTAATGATGATGCGATACATATTGTGTCACAAATAAAATGAAATCAAGTGTGATACATACTATGTAACAATAAAAATGAAATCAAGTGTGTTACACATCAAGGAAAGGTAGATTGGGAGTGATATGCACAGTGTCACAAACAAAGAAAAATTAAGTGCGATATGAAAGAGAGTTTTGGACAAGTTTAGGATATTTTCTAAGAACAAAAATAACTCTTAAGAAAGAGAAAATATCAATGTGCATCTTAAGAAGCCCGTTGAGATCTAAGGGAAATAAAACAAAGCAAAGTTCATGAGAAACTTCAAAGGAAAGAAAATCTATACACTGCAAGTTCACGAGGTCTTAGAAATCCCAAGAGATAAGGAGGGGCCTCATGCTATTTTGACTTTATCAGATGTTGAAATTTAAAATAATGAAGGGGGGTTGTTGCTAACTCAACGCATTCTTTCCCAATTCATGTAGGAACCTAGAGAAAGTCACTGGAATGTAATAAAAAGGGTCATTAGGTACATTCAAGGCACAATTTGTTTTGGACTTCTCTATAAAAAGAATAATGACTTTACACTTGTTGGATATTCATATGTAGATTTTGTAGGTGATATTGATGATAGAATATCAACTTCAGGTTATTTAACGAATATGGGGTTCAATAGTAGTATCTTGGAGTTGTAAAAAGTAGGTTGCAGTGGCAAACTCTTTAGCAGAGGTGGAATACATGTCAGCATAGGAAGTAGGAATAAACATGACCAAGAATCCACTATTTCATTCTAAGACCAAGCATGTCGATACCAAGTATCACTTCATCAGAACACTCATCAACAATGACATCATTAAGCCAAAATATTGTCCATTTGAAGATCAAACATCAAATATTTTCACCAAACCACTAGGTAAAATAAAATTCAGCGGATTGAGTACAAAGGTTATATATACACTATTCATCTCACATATTATGTAATTTTATCAACCCGATTAATAAAATTGTGTGTCTAAATACACTTAGGGAAATTAACACTTTTTATTCTTATGCCCTTTAAAGCTATATAAGTGAGTCGTGATGATCTCATACTAGGATTCAAAAGTAGTTCCTTTTATGTATGGATCAATAACACTAGATGTAAACCTTAGAATTGAAATAGACTTAAAAGCAAATTCTTCAAATATATAATTTTTCAATATTTTAAAGTTGTAACTAAAAATTTGTAGTAAGTTAAAACATATGATAGAAATAACTAAAATCCCAACTAGCATTACTTTTTAATTTTTAGAAACAAATTTTAATTTAAAAGACTTATAACCATTTAAAGCCAACACTTCTTTGAAATATAAGTTATACAATAACTAAAATCCCAAAATTAGTATTATTTTCTACTAGCACAACTAAATTTAAGGAGACTAAATTCATTTGGAAGCATAAAGTATTTTTTAACATTTTAAAATTTTGCATTGAAATCCCAAAATTAGTATTATTTCCTACTAGCACAACTAAATTTAAGGAGACTAAATTCATTTGAAAGCATAAGGTATTTTTTAACATTTTAAAATTTTAAATCTCAACGTAAATACCAAAAAGTTAGAATCTATTAAAATCAATCTCTCAATTCAATCTAGAATATTAAATCTAAAAAAACTTATCATATTTGTAGAAACGTATTTTTGATTAAAAAATCATTATATATAATTATTTTGACATTAAAGTATTATTAAAACTATATCATTGTTAAGGTTTTTTTTTTACAAATGAAAAATATCTCAAAATTATATTAGATATAATTTCTTTTACAAAGCTGGAACTCAACAAAAGGAGAATCTAACTATTACATAACAGCCCAATCAGCCCCAAAGACTATTGAAGTACTATGTTGAATCCCAAACACTTATCTAATCCCTTAGACCTTAGAATGAGTAACTGAAAAGGGTGGTTAAAGCTGCACTAAACTTCAATCACATCTTTAATACAAAGACACTACACAACTTCTCATAAGTTTAGTCTTTGAAGATCTTAAGGAAAGAATGAGAGCTTTCTTCTCCATTTTCCCAATGAAAAACTGATAGTCTGCCTTTAGTTTCCTTTAGGGCCATCTCTGACAGAAGATCTGCCTCTTTATTATGCTCCCTGTAGATATGCTGAAAACTGATATCTTTGAATTTACTTGCCAAATCCAATGTTTTTAATTTCCAGCATTCAATATTCACCGAGTTGAGCTGACCTTGATGCTTTATTCAGTCAATAATAACTTTTGAATCCCCCAAGATTTTGACTTTATCTATCGACCAAAGCGTAGCCAAAAGGAGCGTCACCCACAATCCCAAGAGCTATGCCTTTGTGTTGGTTCCAGCTCCGCAATTTAGGAACCATTTAGTAATTCTTGGCGCATGCGTCTTGAAAATACCACCTGCTCCACAACACTCACCATTTGCTAGAGTTGCTCCATCGAATAAGGATAGAGTGAAGCCATCTGCCAAAGTAAATTCAAATACTCTATTTTGGAAAAACTTTGGGATTGTTGGCTGCCAAGTGAAAGTACCTGAAATTCTATGCACCACTGATCGGTGAGATGGGGAAAGCTCCTCAAATGGGACCTTATTTCTCGATCCAGATATGCCAGCAGGTAGTGGTTGTCAGGCTTGCTGGAGCAGATTTTTCTTTTATCCATTCTGTAAAACACTCCAAAACCGAGTTGCCTATCCACTGAAATTTAACTTTGTAGAGATCAGATAAATAATGCCACACTGATTTCATGAAGGAACAATGTATAAGGATATGGTTAATAGTTTTTGAACTGTAGTTACACAGCTTTCAAACCCCCGGACCGTGCCATCCTTTCCTCTGAAGTGATTCCCAGGTAAGAACTTTGTCTTTTGCTGCCATCCACACAAATCATTTTAGTTTGAGTTGAATCGGCCATTTCCATAACTGTTTAAACCACGAATTGTCCACATGATAGTTGGATGGCATTAAGAGCGCCTAGTAAATGTTCTTTGCGGTGATAAGACCAGACGAGTCCCCACCAGCCCAAACCAAGGAATCGACTGAATTTTGAAGAGTGATTATGGCTTCCCTTAAAGCATTTGTGAATGAATTCCATTCGAAAGCACCCTGACCACCGAGCCTCAAAGATTCACTATTACACCACTAGCCTGGGAAAAAAGAAAAGTCATTAAGCACCTTGACCACCGAGCCTCAAAGATTCACTACTGCGCCACCAGCCTGGGAAAACAGAAAAGTCATTTGAGTCTCTCGCTTGGGCAAGAGAGGTAATATGTAAGTTTGACAGGTGCAAGTGCAAGGTGTCGGAGAGGAGCGAAATGTTCTCCAATCCGATGATCAAGTCCCTTCCTAAATAAATAAAGTTACCATTCCCAGGTAACCAGCAAATCCAATGCAAAATCACAAACAATTTTTTTATCAATCCAGTCCAGAAGCTAGACGCCTTTCGTTGCTTGTGGGAAGACTTCCACAGCCAAGTAGAAATTGGATAATTTCCCAGGTATTTACCCAAAAGAATTTTATTCTAGATGCTTCAATGGGTTAGCGCCCTCCAGTACGTGTTAGCTATGAGTGCAGAGTTGAACAAAGGAAGATTTTTTAGCCCCCACCCTCCACAGATTTTTGGACGAGCCAGGAGGTCCCATCTACAGAGATGGAACTGGCACTTCTCCTTATGCCCACTCCATAAGAAGGCATAACTTAAACTGCAGAGTTTATTTAATATCGTTTTGGGAATCACCTCCAATGACATCTAGAAAACCGCAAGACTTTCCAACACTGCTTTTACCAGAATAAGCCTACCTCCGAGCGATAGCCATTTATTACACCACAAACCTATTTTATTTTCGAATTTAGCCACCAGCTAGCACCAATCAACAGATTTTGAGGGACCCGGTTTGAGGTAATAACCTAGGTACTTGAAGCCATTGTCTAATCTGCAAAGGCAAAGGGTAAAATATATTTTAAAGGAGTCATCTCTACTTCCTTAAGTCCCTAGTAGTGGAATGTAGTTTTAAGAGTATTTATTCAAAGACCAGAAACATGGCAGTACATTTTGAGAATCTCTACGATCACTCTCCACTCCCTCGGATCAGCCTTTGACATTACAAGAATGTCATCAACAAACATTAAATGGACCACATTTAAAAGCTTTGTTATTTTAATACCTGAGATATTGTGGTCTGCACTACTATTTGATAGCATTAAGCTAAGCCCTTCCATAATCATAATGAAAAGATATGGGGATAAAGGGCATCCCTGACGAAGTCCCTGCCATACTTTGAAAAAATCTGTCACCTCACTATTTATCAAGACTGCAACGCTGGAACTTGTTACGCAACACATTATCCAATCTATTAGCTTGACTCCGAAGCGACAATGAGTAGAACCATCCTTAGGTACTCCCAATCTACGCTATCGTAGGTTTTTTTAAGATCCAACTTCAGTACCAAAGATTTCAAGTTCTTTTTTTTTATACTATGGAGGCTTTCGTGTGTTGTCCCAATAGCGTCTTGAATCCTCCTACCTTTCAGAAATCCCAACTGCTCTGAGGAAAGACACTTTGACAGTATTGGTTTTATCCTAGTAGCAAGAATTTTAGAGATTACCTTATAAATTAGATTACACAGAGATATGGGACGGTAATCATCAAAAGAGACAGGTTTGTTCACCTTCGAGATGAGAGCCAGAAAAGTCGCATTTATACCACCACTAAGATGACCTTTTCTCCTTGAGTCCTCCACCATTTCCAAAATATCACTACCCACAAGATCGAAAAAGAAAAGAAAGAGTTATGATGCCATTCATCAGGGCCCAAACTTCTTTCTTTTTTGAATTTTTCAAGCACCAATTTTAATTTTTCCAAGGATACAGGTTGATAAAGTAACTCTGCTTCCACCTCATTTACCATTCTTGGGTACAGGATGGATATCCTGACCACATCATTAATATTGTTTCTCTCTCTTGCTTTATAGAAGTGTTTAAAATGGTTTACAACCTCCTCCTTGATCGCCTTCTAATTAGTAAATGTTCCTCCGCTGTCACTTTGAATATCCCAGACATGTTTTCGGTTTCTGTTGAAACTAGCAATCTTATGGAAGAATTTCGAGTTTGAGTCACTTCTTTTGATCCAAGTCATCCTACCTCTAATACGCCAGACCTCCTCTACCCGACGGAGTAAAGTATTCCTATTTGTTTCCAGCACACCCAGTCGTCTCTCTTCCTCCAATGATAATGGAGTCTCAACAATTTTGAGTAAAATTTGTTCAATATATGTTTCCATCTTTACTAAAAATAAATGCTCATTTGTCTTGAAATCTTTAATCCACTTTTTCGTTTGTATATTTAGTTCTTTGAGTTTAGACACTAATCTGAACTGCTTGTTGCCTTCCACTAGGAATCGCGGGTCATTCCAAATCATATGGACCAGCTTCACAAAATCTTGATGACTTAGCCAGTCCACGTTAAATTTGAATGGGAAGGCCTTGTACACCGGTGCATGCTCCAATTGAATAAGCACAGGGGCATGATCTGATGATACAAACGGGTATTCCACCCACGACTTGTATAAACCAGCTGTAGTAAAAATAAAATCAACAATAAAACATCTATCAAGCCTTCTCGTGATAGAACTTAGACCAGCTCGACTGTTTGGCCAGGGGGGGACTAACTTGGGAGGTTTTACGTCAATCAACTTTTTAGAAATGAATAAATCTTTATAGAACTCCTCAGTCGGACCTGGAAACAAAGAACCCCCCCCAATGTTCATTTGCTGATAAAATAAAGTTCAGATCACCTACGATAATAAGATTAGGAACATAAAGGATACCACTATCAGCTAAGGTGCTCCAGAAGAGTTTGCGATCTTTACACGACCCATAGACATTTAAAGACGCTAGCTCCTTTTTAGAAGAAATACAAACACCTGTTAATAAGATGCCTCCCACCGTTAGATAGGGGTTTAAGTCAAAAGAGTTTGGGTCCCAAGAGACTAGTAATCCGCCAGAGTTCCCTATGGAATTTACTGCAGTTGCTGCCCAGGAAGGACGGAATTGAAGTAGAAAATCTCTCACTTTCTTTTCATCAACGAGTGTCTCTTGCAAAAAGACAATGTTCGGACGAGTACGATCCAACAATCTACAAACCGAGGCAACTTTGAGGGTGCCTCCAATCCCTCGGATATTCAAGGAGAGAATTAACATCACTTTTCCCTCGCCAAGGCCTTCATTGCTCTAAGGGCCCTAGTATCAGGGGAAGTAGGGACACTGTCACTGTTTTGAATACTTAAACCCACCTATTTCTTTCGAGAACTTCAAGTCTTGACTGGGGAGAGTTTCGAGCCAATGCCTCTAGACCAAGAAAAGGCTTTGCCTCCCTTGACCGGAGCATGAGAGGAAGAGGAACTAGAATCAACTTTAGTGACTAAAGCCTCCAAGCCTAGTACCGTGGGCAGCGACACCGAGTTGAAGGGAGCAAAATGGGAAGGTAATAGGGAGTCTAGGGCAACAATAAGACTGGATTCACCCGCTTCTGCTTCTCTATAGCCTCGCAAATAGGAGACACCCTTTCTAAGTCATCCAAAGAAGGTTCGGAGGGCCTGGATGGAAAGACTGGAGGAAGAATTACAACAGAGTTCTAAAGGTGGGAAGGGGAGGGCTTCAAGAGGATTGCAGGTTGGGTAGTAGAAGAGAATAAACAGGGAGAAGAAACGACAGTGGGAAGGCTAAGAGAGGAGAAAGGAAGGTGATCAAGGTAATCAGGTTCAAGAGGCCCAGCAGTAGGCTTGGATATAAAGTCTTTTTCCCCAGAAGAAGATCGTAACCAGGCCGAGTTATTAAGGCCTCCTTCTCTTCAAAGGTTAAAGAGTTGAACAAGGGAATACATAGAGCTTTTAACTTACAGGTAAGAGAGGCCCCGGGATCTTGTTGAGAAGAGGAGGGCGCTTTAGTGGTATCTTCCAAGAAGTTCAGAGAAGAATATGTATCTACATAGGCTGGAGGGTTTATCTGTAGGTCTGAATCTTCTGAATAGTCCTCCAAAACCTTTCCCTTATAGTCTCGTAGAAGGTGACCTATACAGCGACAAATGTTGCAGCGAAAGGGCAGCCCAATATAGTCAAGAGTCTGTGCAATTTTTCGCCCTCTCTACTCAATCTCTAAGGTTTCTGGTAAACCACTGCAAATGTCCATCTCCATGAGAACTTTGCCCATTTTCCTCACCGGGGCACAGAGTTGCTTGGGATCAACTGCAATGAACTTCCCCAAAGTGTCTCCAATGGCTCAAAAAGCTCCTTCATTCCACAAATACAGTGGGAGGCCCGGTAAGAGTACCCAGAGATGCCTAAATTGGAAGTAATTTGTATCCGGGTTGAAGGCAATCCTCCAGCATTTAAGCATGAGACTACTGCCTCCAAAGACCCACAACAAGCTGAGAAGGAGGGAGGAGTCCTCCGGGGAGTGGCAAATAAAGCCAAGCCAACGTTTGGTAAGAAATATAACTTCAGGGGAGTAACCAAGAATAGGTTGCCACTGGCTATGAATCCAACCCTCAAGAGAAACCTTACTGAGAGATTTATATGAAATCCGACCCACAAGAGCACACAACGCCATTCTACAGGTATCTTCTAAGCCTATATCATTACCTAACACCAATCGCTTAGTATTTTTGTTGGGCTTCCATGCCTTTTGATAACAACCAGCAGACAGAGTAGTCTCTAAAGGTTCCCTATGTCCCTGCTAAGAGGAAGGACTAAGTAGGGAGCTTTGGGGCTTAAAGTTAGAAAGTAGGCCCGTTGAGGGAGTGACTGAAGGAGGGATGACAGGCTTAGAGATCATGGGAAAATGTAGAGGACTTGTTGACTGACTGTTGAGGAAGCCTGTAGTAATATAATCTTTTTTTGAGGATAATCCCTCTGGCCCACCCTTTAGTTGGTCCACTTTGTCAAACAACCCCACCTTCCTCCAGGTTTCCTCGTCTACAAGGCTCATAAGAGTCTTTACAGTATTCTCCAAAGCAGAGAGGGAGAGACTATCCATTTGGCCCACTAGATAACAACAACACTGACACTAAATAAACTAACGAGCTCTCTGATCAAGTAGAATGATATGTGGGGTCCTTGTCTCGAGTGGAGAACAGATTCTGCAAAGGAAACCAAAAACTAGTCTAGAGACCGACACTCTCGGGATCAGTGAACAGAGGAAGAAAGGACTTTAGATGTCCAAAAGGTTCTAAAGAAAAGGCATGAGACAAAAAGAGGTTTCTCTAATGGAGAAACAACTTGGGAACAACCAGACAAAGTAAGACAAAGTATCAAAGACCAGAAACAACGGGCGGTAACAGGCTAACAGGAAAGACAAGATAACAAAAGCAAAAAACAAAGAGCTCTAGACAGGTTCCGGTAACAATGAACAAGGAAGGTAGGAAAAGATAATAACCAGATGAGTCTAACTCTGAAAACGTGCAAAAAACAAACAATGATAAGCTCTAGAACAGTGCTAAGAACAGAGGAAAGGAGTCAGACGACATGTCCCTGACTTCAGATAGTCAAAGCTAGTAATAATTTAGTAACTGGTTGGGCCCTTTCGCTGGTTGTAACTTGCAAGAACACTAAGCCTGGTTCAAAATTTTCCCGCCTCACACTCCTTCGGCTCTTCATCTTTTCATCTTTCTTTTTAGCAAGAATAATAAGAACCTTAGACAAAGTGTAGAGTGGACTTGGCATGTGCGAAAAAAACCAAAATTAATTTATAGTAAAATGTGGAATTTGCCATTATGAATTTTGAAAGTATATCTTTTAATAATTATTTTGACATTAAAGTATTATCAAAACTATATATTTTTAAGGTTGAAATATAAAAATGATCCAAATTAATTTGCAAGTAAAATGTAAGACTTTAAATAAAAGTGCCATTATGAATTTTAAATAGAACATTTTAAAAGAGTAATGTTTTAGAATAAAGAATATAAATCTACACTAAATTCTGAAATTCTTAATAAAAGTAGTTTATGACGACAATCAATAATGTTTATGGTGTTAATATTTTGCTCCAAAAAGTTAGGTTAATAATAATGAATGTTTTATTGTGATCCAAAAAATTAGGATGATATACCTTACGTTTCATGGTGTTAATTTAACATGTTAAATATCACAAGCATGAAAAAACGACTTTTGAAAAGAAAGTGGGGAATACCTCCTCGGCGAGGTGACGTTGTACCAACTTTTTGACAAAATTCAAGAATTTTCCCACACTTTCTCATAGTGGAAGACTACCGACTTTCTTGTGGACGACCACCGACCAGCTCCTGTTTTTTATTTTCACACTTTCTTATCTCTCTGCCCCAATTTCCCTTTCTCTCACTCATCCAATTTTTTCGCATCGACTTCTCAGAAATTCTATCTCTGCCCCGATTTCCCTTTCTCTCGCTCGTCCAATTTTTTGGCATCGACTTGTCAAAAATTCTACATTGAAGAATTTCCCATGCTTTCTTTCTCTATGCCCCACCACTTCACACGCCAATTTCGAATTTCTTTCTTTCTCTCTATGCCCCACCACTTCACACGCCAATTTCTAATTTCTGATTTTCTTGCAATTTTCCAGAGCGTTGGAATTCTACACATGGCTTTCTTTGACGAAATTCAAGAATTTTCCCACGCTTTCTCATAGTGGAAGACTACCAACTTTCCTGTGGACGACCACCAACCAGCTCCTGTTTTTTTTTAAATGGGAAAACTGTCCAATGATTTTAAAAAATGATTTCGAAAAATGTGTTCACGTGAGAGATCCGAATCTTTGATCCCAACTTCGAACAAAGTTATATTGGGAATATAAGATAATTGTTATAAATTTAAATAAAATAGAAAATAAGAATTCCATATAACGAGTGGAAGTGACATCGAAACTCCAAGCATGTGTTGCCAACAGTTGTTGCGCATTGTAGAAAGGGTAAAGTTTATGTACGTTGACCCCACACAGATAACGCGTAGAAACATGGCATGGGCTCGGAAGAACGCGGTTGATGGTCCGTCTCTGCGCACCAACGAGAAACTGTGTTCAGAGACGAAAGAGAGCGACAAGAGAATCATTTTATTTCATTGTGTTTGAATCATATAATTTTCTTTGAGAGGTTATACTTAGCAATCATGATGATGAGATGACACAAGTGTCATTGGATTAGTGGAGGAACGACTTTAAAACACAGAAAGTGGAGGGAAGACTTTAGGAGAGCGAAGACTTTAAAAGATAGAAAGTGGAGGGAAGACTTTAAAAGATAGGAAAGAGAGCACCTTGAATCCTCATATTTCAAGACCAATGAATCGTCATAGGAAAGAGAGCAAATGTTTTTGTATTTTTGATATAAAGAAAAGAAAATGCAAGGAATGAATAGCAGCTTCACATGCAGATCCTACTGTAAGCAAAAAGAGACAAGTCAAACAAGATACCGAGAAGTAAACACTCAGACCAATGTGCAAGAAAAACCAATGAAAAAGATGATAAGAAAGAATACCGCCCTAAAATTCAACAATAAGAAGGCTTCCTATCACTTTGTAAGCACCTAACAGTTAGGACAGAGACCCAAGAAGACTCAACAACCAACCAAACTCACCCAACAAACGCCAAACTCAGCCAGCAAGACTAAAGAGCTGATGTACGCGACTGTTTGAACAAAACTCATGTATGTACACACCCTAAAGGAGGACAACTTGCGTATGTATGCATCTATCAAGGGGAAAACAGTGTATACCCAGTAAAACACTGCCAGGGCAAGCGTTAAGCCAAGAAACTCAGATGCAAAGTAAAAATAGGTTGTCAAGCAATTAGGAGACAAGGAAACGTGGGCTAACATAGAGCAAATCAAGGAGAAAAACAATCCAAACCCCAAAAAAGAAGACCATTCCCCAGTATGGTCACTAGTTCCGAAGAAAATATCTCTATGTCATGGGGTAAACCACAAAAGGCGGAATGACATGCAAATATCAACTCTAATCTCAAATATGCTATATAAATGTAATGCTAACAAGACAAGGCCAAGAGCCTACCTTGTCCAGACGTTCGATGAAGATCATTGTTGAGCACACAACTCAAAGCTCTATCCCTACAACTTGTCCTCAACAACCAAGATACACAAGAATATAGTGATAATATATAATGTTAGCATATAGATTAGCATAATCCATTAATATACATGACAAATACGCCCATTGATCAAAATCTGGACCAGGGGTCAAATTTTAGCCCAAAAATTGACGTTCTCGGAATTGCCTCAAATCGGACGTGAGCGTAGCCCTCGTCGTCACGAATCCAACGCAATTCGTTTCGTCTCAAACGGACGTCGGGAGCGAAAGATATGGCGATCTGTTCGGAAAGTCAAACAGGGAAAAAAAGTGTTGACTGTACCTGTCCGTACAGTCCGTACGGCCACGTGGAGGGCCGTACCATCATGATGATGTGGCAGTTCGGTGAGGTGGCAACTGCTGGTTGGTTGTTCGTTGGCACATTCTTATTGGTTGATTGTTGTCCAATAGGAGATTGACACGTGTCACTGTATCAATGGTCAATTGGGTTGGTTGTATTTGTGTAAAATGTATTCGGAGTCCACGGGTTTGAACCCGGGATCTCCCCCTCTATGCAAATGCTTAACCAACATCCGCTAGCCAACAAATCCATGTATATTTATTATTACATAACCCTTTGCTCTTTTATTTAAAGTTGAAAGGTTGTATTATTTGAAAGGGGGGTTGGGCCGGGGCTAAGCCCCGACCCGTGGACACATTAGATTTCATATAACCATATGTAATGGCCCAAGTTTTATGGCGCGCATAAATATATTGCATTTGCAATACATTGCATTGCAATATAGTTGTTATATGTTATAAAACATGCGCGGGGTTTTAAATAATATGCATTGTAAATGTAACCGATGGTTTATATTTGTGTACACGGTTATATATGTGGACGCAGGTTTGAAACATAACCCATGGGTTGTTAACCAATGGTTTAACCATTCGTTCGGGAGTTACACAAATCCGTTCGCACGGTTTCAAACAGTCAAACCACTTTTGCGCCCAGCCCAAGGTCTCATGGGCCACCCCATGCCGAGGCGGTTAAGGGCTGGAGGCGCCCTAACCGTCCTACGGTTTGCATCGTTGGCGCGGTTGCGCTCGGTGCCAGGTTAAAACACGTTTCGGGAGCGTGTTCCAGGTTCATGTGCACCAGAGTGTGAATTGTAGAGCCAGTTCCAGCAAAGCTTGAAGGAAGAAGATGGAGGAGGCATAACTTCTTCACCGTTTGGCCGATTGAGGTGCCGTAAAAGCCCAGCCAGGGGTTTTTGGACGTGCTGGATCCATTGGTGCCGTTTTCACAGCCATTTGAAGACTTCTTCAGCAAGTTTTTCACCATTGAAGTTTCAGAGAGCTCTAGGGAGATTGAAGCCCTCTTTGATCAAGGACATGGTTTGGTGAGCCTATGTCTATTTTCTGTGATTTAAATATCATGTTTGGCTAATTGCTATGCTCTGAACACATTGGGACAGGTTTCAGAGGCTTTTGAGGACTTTTA
>SNQJ01S0003771.1:223804-239777 GCA_010110895.2 Picea sitchensis | reverse complement strand
CATGTAAATTAAGTTTGTTGTGATATAATAAAATGAAGGTTATTTAATCAACACAACCTTAGGTGTCTGGGACGTTTTGCATGAAAACAAAAATTGGATACAACACACCACAAAGATAAAACAAAATCTGGTGATGTGATATTTCATAGGATGTAAAAAAAATGTTTTAATGATATAGAAAAGTTTATGATGATGTGATACATGTTGTGTCACAGATAAAATGAAATCAAGTGTGTTACACAACAAGGCAGGTAGATTAGGAGCGATATGCACAATGTCACAAACAAAGAAAAATCAAGTGCGTATGAAAGAGAGTTTTGGACAAGTTTAGGAGATTTTCTAAGAACAAAAGTAGCTCTTAAGCAAGAGAAAAGATCAATGTGCACCTTAAGAAGCATGTTGAGTTCTAAGGGAAATAAAACAAATCAAAGTTCATGAGAAACTTCAAAACAAAGAAAATATATACACTGCAAGTTCATGAGGTCTTGGAAATCCCAAAAGATAAGGAGGGGCCCCATGCTATTTTGACTTCATCGGATGTTGAAATTTAAAACACTGTAGGGGGATTGTTGCTAACTCAACACATTCTTTCCCAATTCATGTAGGAACCTAGAGAAAGTCATTGGAATGCAACAAAAAGGGTCATTAGGTACATTCAAGGTACAAATTTTTTTGGACTTCTCTATAAGAAGAATTATGACTTTACACTTGTTTGATATTCAGATGTAGATTTTGTAGGTGATATTGATGATAGAATATCAACGTTAGGTTATTTAGCGAACATGGGGTTAAATAGTAGTATCTTGGAGTTGTAAAAAGTAGGTTGCAGTGGCAAACTCTTCAACAGAGGTAGAATACATGTCAGCATGGGAAGTAGCAATAAACATGAGCAAGAATCTACTATTCCATTCTAAGACCAAACATGTAAATACCAAGTATCACTTCATTGGAACACTCATCAACAATGACATCATCAAGCCAAAATATTGTCCATCTGAAGATCAAACATCAAATATTTTCACCAAACCACTAGGTCAAATGAAATTCAATGAGTTGATAGATGAACTTGACATTTGTAAGAGTAAATTTTTGGACTAAAGGGGGGGATTTTTTTGGCACAGGGGCAAACCCAGGGTTCAACGCTCAACATCACACCAAAAAAACCCCGACTACCGGCCCTTTAGGCAACACCTGCGAAGCAGGCGAAGTCTCACCCGAGGTAGAAGCAAGGGGGGTTACAGGACGCAGGTGTCTGTAACCAGGCTGGGACACAGATCTGTGATAAAAACACTTCAAAAAATATTCTATTAACACTTAGAAGATGACATGAATTAGTTCCTTAACATCACAGAGCATAACCAAAAGTATATCTAGAACAATAATAACAAGTAATGATACTCCCTAAACACTTAACCCTTAGCACTTAGCATTTTGAATCAGATCTAACATTCATCTATCCTTTAACGAAAAAAAAGTACTTAAGCAATAAAATATCTACTCATTACACATCATACTTAAAGCACTAAGCATATAACATAATTAATCATAGCACAAAGCAAACCACAAGACACCAGATATACATGGTTCACCCCAGTGTGGGGCTACGTCCACCAACCACTTCGCCTCTTTATTAGCCACCAAAATCTTACATTCAGTCAGATCTTTGCACTAAGCTACAGAGCCAAACTTCGCACTTAGACAGGAGATCTGTGCACTAAGCACTAGATCCTTCTTCACTACACCAGATCTATGCACTAAGCACCTTCTACAGAATCACAGTTGGGCACAAAGCCTTGACCACATACACTTCTGCGCACAGAGCTAATGTTTCACACATAACTACTTTTGCTACTACTTTTACAATGCATTCTCCTTTATTTATACTTTACAAGACTTTTACAATAAGGCCTAAGCATGGGGAAAAACACATGGGCCGACATCCTCAAAAACCCATTACAAAAACCCTAGAGGAACCTTTACTGGGTCCACATAGCCCGCAAAATAAGTGAGATCCACGATCTCAACTCTGCCTGGGCGCTCCTTCTTCGACCAATGTGTCAAAGTCCAAAAGTGGGCCAAAACTGACCAAAGTTCCTCAAAAGTTGGTCGAGGGCCGACAAGCCCCCAACACTCACCTGTGACTCATCCCGAGTCACTAAGGTCCAGACAGTGATGCTTCAAACGTCTCGAGCTTAACTCGAGCTGCCTCAACTTGATGCTTCTTCTGAGCCTCCTGCTCAGCGAGCTCCTGGACCGTCTACTCCATAACATGCCCTTCCAGGCGTTATTCTGCTGTTGCAACCACTTGATCCAATTGCAAGCCCTGTCCATCAATCTCTTCAAACACCTTGCAGGATTCATCCTTCACAAGTTGTAGCTTCTGCATTACTTCCATTACCTTACCCTGGAGGGCAGTGATATGTTTTTCTACTGCACTTTGCTCCTTGGATCTCTTCATTCTTTCCACTGCGGTGAGCAGCTTCATCTGCGCCTGTAATGAAACTACTTGTTGTTGCGCCTCCTGTAACTGCGCTTCTATCTTTTTTAGCTTTGGATCCTCAACGAGGCGTTCATATGTTTGGGCGCTCCTGTCACTTAACTGCTTACTTTCCAAGGTGAGGGCTCTTATTCTTACTATTGTGTTCTTAGCAGTCTCCTCCCTCTAGTCATGCACCTCCTGTGGGGTGCTTAGTACTGTTTGGGCCTCCAATTCTATTATCCTAGCCTAAAGCTACTGGAGGGTCTCAACGAGCTTCACTACTGGAGCTTCGACCGACTCTTTCTCCTCATGTGCCAAGCCTAGCATAGAGTGGCATGCTTTACTTACTGTTTATTTGACCATGGCCCACTCTGCGAGCAACTGCTCCTTTTCCCTTTGTAGCTGGGCTTTTTCCTCCTGAAAATTTGCCTGAAACTCTGCTTTATCGCTTTCATGGGAAACTACACTGTCCTGCACTGCTCGTAATTGCACTAGGAATTTGTCCTTCTCCTTTCTCAAGGCTTCTGTGGCATTCTCCTTCTCTTCCTGAGCTCTCTGAAATCGATCTTTTGTTGCATCCTCAAACCTTCTCAATTGGGCTGGTTCATTCCCCAATTCTGCAGTCTGTGATGAGGAAGGTGCAGGCGACGCAGTAGGTATTGCACGGACTAAGTGAACATCTTATTGCACTTCCTTCAATTCTCTCTCGATTCTTTCGTATAACTCCTCCTACTTCTCTCCATATCTCTGCAATATGTCCTCAGAGGCATCCTCCATAGCTCCGCGGACCAGACTAATGTCATCATCCATGAGGGTGGCTTCCAACTAAGGCTTATTAGCACGCGTCTTCTTCCTTCCTGAGGGTTTCTTCGGAGAAACCTTCCTCTTCTGCGGTGTCACTGTCCCAACGGGGGGATCCTCAGGTGGAGGGGTGGTGGCTTGCTCTTCTTCTCCTTCATATCCTCCTCTCTGTCTTTATGCTTCATCTTCACCTCGTCCTGGCAAGCCATACCTGTTATATTCATAAGGGTTGGCCTCTTCATCACTCTCTATGTCTTGGACTTCCTCCTGCTTTTTCTTCTTCTTTGTCCCACTGGACTGTTTGACATGTTCGACTTGTGTAACTATGGGGCTTCCTATGGTGTTAGTGTCAGATAGCTCTGCTTCGGTGAAAGGTACCAGAAATTCCTCTGGCCATTCCTTTGTAATCTGTTCCATATCTTCATCTATCAACTTGTAGTATGACTGTAATTCTTCCTGGTGCTCATATCTTCGCGTGGTGATGTATATGAAGTGGGGATCAACGCGGAACTTCGCTATGGGTCGGTACTGATGCAGGGTGTGTGGTGTCATACGCAGGAATGATTCGATGGCGACCTTTAACTGCTGATTGTATGCATGAAACACGACATTGGACTGCCATTGCTTCGTCATGTCATTGGTATACCACAGGGTTGAAAACCGAGCGACCAACAGCTCTGTAGGTTTGATCTTTGGGAAGGTGGATCCTTCAGGCATTTTTCAATGACAAATGTGATCAAAATGATCAACCAACTATAATGGAATTCATATCCCATGTCCTGGGCTTCGCGACAATCCTTCTCTAGCTCGTTGACGAGGTAGTTCGCCCAGTTCATCTACATGCCCTCCACACACTTTCCTGCAAGGTCCACCACGAACTCGATGACCTGTGTTGGGCGGTTCTTCCTCACGAGATTTCCAGCTAGGAGTTGACAAGCAAGGCACACTACACCATCCTGTATAGAGGCTACCTTGTTTAACGCAAGCGTTAACCTCCTGGTGGCGGCCAAAATGCGGGATCTTCATCACGTTCAACACAGTGGACTACGCCAACCCCTTAATCCATGGCTGCGAGACGAGGCGAGGTTTCTTTCTGGTTGTTTTCGTGAGATAGTGGTGGGGCGCTAACATGGCGTAGTTCTTCCAGTCTCCTAAGTTGAAGTCGTTGTTCTTCAACAGCGGGATCTATCCTAACTGACTCCTGACTATGCGAATTCCTTTCAGAATGTACGCAGTGAACACAAAGTACTTAAAATCTCGAGGGATCCTGTCGTGGTTAACAATGCCAACCAAAGGTGGAATATATTCAGGTAGGACTGACGAGATCTGCTTCACGTTAGCCAGATCGCCGCAGTGCTTACTTCGTTGTTCAGTTACGAGGTTGACATGGTCGGGACGATGTCTGGTCGAAGGGGAAGCCTGTAGTCCCCTAGTCGACGACGCCTAAATACCTTCAGATATCAGTTTTCCAGCCATTAGCTTCTTAATAACTTCCTCGACAGACTTCTCCAACTCACTAGGTTCGCCCGACATTCTATCTTTTAACAGACAGGCGGGGTAGACAAACAAATAGACGGGGTAGAAAAATAGATAGGTGGGGTCTAGATTCAAATAGCACAACTCGACACTTGGAAAATTCTCTACTTAGCTCAATCAATCATGGGTAGAAAAAAGCGATCCCAACGCAACGATCGACGAGTTAAATAAGCGGGGTATCGCGATAGATCTTCCAACGACCAGGAAATTCTTCCATCAATGTAAATCTATCTGTTATGGCACGGTCTCAACGTCCAAAAGCGGACCATAAGCTCATAAATGTGTTTTCTAACCGTTCTGGAGAGTCATTCTAACAGTCGAGGCGCCTCCAACGGTCATCTAACTTCGCCAGGGTGAAGTCCAATTCTACGCGGACCTGTTGTTCCAGCGAGGTTCAAATCTTGTGAGCCTACCTCCTGCGAGGTTTCAATATGCAAAGTCTTCCACCTAGTTTCTGTAACTTCTTGTAGCTTTTCCAACTTAGCCTTCTTTTTATTAAGCTTCCTTGCCTTCTTTCCTATTATCTGGGTCTCTCTAACTATTTCTGGAATCCTCTTTCCATTTTTATTCTTATCTTCCCCTAGCATAGTGGCATCGCATTGCTGAGGTACCTTCAAAGATTCTGCAACTGATATCCCTTTTCTTAACATTTTCTGAGTGGGCATACTTCTTTCTTGAATAAATAAGTTCTTCAAGCCTTCTTGCATTCTTTCAACCTTGATAGCTAATTCTCTTGCTTTATGTCCCTCCTATGTTGTTACTTTGTTCTATTGCTTCGACTTATCCTCTCGTTCTTCTATTAGTCAACCTATTTTTCTAGCTATGAAATCCCTTAATTCTTGTTTTTTCTTTTATGTAGCTTCTTCCTCTGCTTTCCTTCTGATTTGATCCTTCTCAATCCAAGTCTTACCTAGCAATAGTGGGAAAGGGGCGTTGTTCCCAACAAACCGAATGACTTCAAATTCTTCTTTAGTTGACGTTCCATGAACAATAATAGGTACATTAGGTACTCTTCCACATAAAGTTATCATATTACCCTTAAACAAGCCTATCCTTCCCAACGAAAGTACCACAATAGGCTTTCCCAAGATTCCCCAAGTTTCTTCTGTCACCATATTCACATGTGTTTCTTCATCCATGACACAGTCTATGTCAAAGTCTTCTGTTCTTGCACTTATGCATTATTTTGCTTTCAGGATTTCTGGTAAACTGAGATCTTTATGAACATCCATCATTTCTTTCAACTATAATAACATAGTCTGAACTTCCTCTGACCCTTTTTCTTTAGGACTTTCTAACAAGCCCTTAGTCTCTTGACTTTCTTCATAGTTTTCTTGTTTCATGTTCATCCCTTCAACTTTATCAATAATCCTTGGACAATCCTCAACCTCATGACCAACAATCTTACAACAAAGACAAATAGGGCCTACCTCGGGACATTCCTTAGAAAGATGCCCCAACCTTCTGCAGTTATAACACAAAGTCAATCCTCTTTTTCTTTTAAATGTTCCCCAACCTTTTATGTACTGCGCACTTCCCCTAGGATCATAGTGTTGGACTTGCAATCTGCAAAAAAAAATTCTAGGTTCCTGCATCCACTTATTAGTCCAAAAACTCTTTCTATGCATTGGAATAACATATATTTCTTCATTTCCATTAAATTTACTCAAATCAACTCTTTCTTTCAACTGTGCCCTAGCCTTCAGACTAGGACATAATCTATTAAACATACTTAAATTCATGCTTTCGAAATAAAAACTTTCACTTATCTTTCTCTTACCAAAGCACAAAGCTTGCTTCTTTTAGGATATTACCTCTTTTCTTCAGATCAACTTACTTTCTTGGCACAAAGTTTCACAAAGTCAAGTAGAGTATTGCACACTTCAGCAACAGATCTACGCACAAAGCTTCTCTTTTTCTTTACTTTAGTTCCCAACAATCACAGTTTCATGTCTAGGCAACGAAACCATTTGTTGGCACAGGGGCAGACCCACGGTTCAACGCTCAACAACGCACCAACAAAACCCCGACTACTGGCCCTTTCGGCAACACCTGCGAAGTAGGAAAAGTCTCACTCGAGGTAGAAGCAGGGGGGGTTATAAGACGCAGGTGTCTGTAACCAGGCTAGGACACAGATATGTGATAAAAACACTTCACAGAATATTCTATTAACACTTAGAAGATGACATGCATTAGTTCCTTAACATCGTAGAGCATAACCCAAAGTAGATCTAGCACAGTAATAACAAGTAATGATACTCCCTGAACACTTAACCTTTAGCACTTAACATTTTGAATCAGATCTAACATTCATCTATCCTTTAACACAAACAAATTACTTAAGCAATAAACTATCTACTCATTACACATCATACTTAAAGCACTAAGCATATAACAGAACTAATCATAGCATAAAGCAAACCACAAGACACCAGATATATGTGGTTCACCCTAGTGTGGGGCTATGTCCACCAAGCGCTTCGCCTCTTTATTAGCCGCCAAAATCTTACATTTAGTCATATTTGTGCACTAAGCTATAGAGCCGAACTTCACACTTAGAAAGGAGATCTGCGCACTAAGCACTAGATCCTCCTTCTCTACACCAAATCTTTGCACTAAGCACCTTCTACAGAATCACAGTCAGGCACAAAGCCTCGACCACATACACTTCTGCGCACAGAGCTACTATTTCACAGAGAACTACTTTTGCTACTACTTTTACAATGCATTCTCGTTTATTTATACTTTACAATACTTTTACAATAAGGCCTAAGCATGGGGGAAAACCCATGGGCCGACATCCTCAAAAACCCATTACAAAAACCCTAGAGGACCCCTTACTGGGTCCACATAGCCCGCAAAATAAGTGAGATCCACGATCTCAGCTTCGCCTAGGCGCTCCTTCTTTGACCAATGTGTTGAAGTCCAAAAGTGGGCCAAAACTGACCAAATTTCCTCAAAACTTGGCCGAGGGCCAACAAATTGTTAGGCTAATAATCATAAAGTTTGTTTAAATAGGCATTTTCCTAGAATAAGAATAAATAAAGTTGTTCTAGAAGATAGTTATTTTGTAGGAGATAGATTGTCCTTAAATCATATCCTAGTCATAGTGATTATCCTTCCATAGTTGGTCAATGAGACATGGCATGTTGAAATAAGGCTTCAAAGGTTATATATATACTATTCCTCTCACATATTGTGTAATTTTATTAACCCTATTAATAAAATTGTGTGTCTAAATACACTTAGTGAAATTAACACTTTTTATTCTTATGCCCTTTAGAGCTATATAAATGAGTTGTGATGATCTCATACTAGGGTTTAAAAGTAGTTCATTTTATGTATGGATCAATAACACTAGATCTAGACCTTAGAATTGAAATTAGACTTAGAGAAAATTCCTCAAATATATAATTTTTCAATATTTTAGAGTTGTAACTAAAAATTTGTAGTCAGTCAACTTCCAACTTCTAAGCAAACACTACATCAAAGACAAAAATATAAATTGCACTTGACAAAGTTATCATTCTTTACAAGGATCTTTAATCTAAATATGACATGTTCCTCTAAACAATATGTTTCAATAGATTTCCAAAGGTACACTATATCTCATTAATTTAATAAAAAATAAAGGCATCCTTATCTATGTAAGCTAGACTTTTAAACTAGTTAAAACATATGATAGAAATAACTAAAATCCCAACTAGCATTATGATGCAGGAGCATCGTCAGCAAGCACGCGTGGCAGGACAACTCAGTGCCTTTGAATCATTTTGGAATCTTAAACGTTGGCGTTTCTTGCAAATATTATGGGAGCTGATTGAAAAACTGAAGAAGATCAAACTCTTGGGAGCTGAGTGATCATGAATGATCTAGGAGTTTCAATCCTAGTCTTGAATGTAACGGAAATTGAGTAGCAGTTAGTTTTCTAGAGTAGACGAGTAGTCAGGGGGGCACCCTAAGAACCCTCTGAGATAAATAGAGGTTTTGTATGACCGAATGAGGCTGCTGCAAGTTAGTAGGAGTTTGTTGTGATTTAGTTGTTGCTGAATTTTGTTGTTTATCATAGCTGTAGCCATTTAATTTTGAATGAATATAACAGAGGAAAATTGATCAAATGCATGGTGTCAGTACTGTTTACAATTCCTTGTTATTTTCGTTTTCATAAATGAATGAGTTATATTATTGAGCATATGAAACTGTGAAGTGTTTTAGATAAGTTTCAATTGTTCTCTTCGTTGAGTTCATGCAAGGTGTGCATACAGTTTGCAATGAGTGAGTCGACAGAGTCTGTCTCGACTCAGAAGCTCATAAGAGATAGTGAGAAACTTCTCTTTGCAAGGAGTGCAAAGTGACTGCTGCAAGGTGTGCACAGTCATCCGCAAGGACCTAAGCCTTGCGTGAGAATCTACTACAGGGAGTGACAAAGTTTGTTTTGACTCATAAGATCAGAAGAGATAGCATAAAATTTCCTTTGCAAGGAGTGCAAAGTGACTGCTGCAAGGTGTGCACAGTCAGTCGTAAGAACCTAAGCCTTGCATAAGAATTAGTTGCAAGGAGTGCACAGATCTAAAATTCGACTAAGTGTCGAAGTAACCCTCTAAGGAGTCAAAGGATTTGAAGGAGAAAGCTCAAGAGAGATAGCAGGAGAAATCTCCAAGGGAGTGAAGCTTTGAAGGTTTCACGAGCCACTGACTAAGATCCACCCAGGAGGGAGCGAGGACCGTTCTAGATCGTTGGATCTGGGAAAGATGCATGAGATTTAAGTCTCTTGAAGCGCAGAGGAGAACGGACTGCCAAAGTCTCGAAGTCCTGAAGTGACTAGGGACCGTCCATCGTCAAGGGTGACAGGTGGCACGAGATCCACAACTCCGGAAGTTTGTGGACAAGGAGAAGGTGAAATCGTTGAAGTAAATCCTGACCGTTGATCGTCAAGGGGAGGACGTGTCAACAGATCTAAGGCTCCGAGAAAAATCACTTTGAGGATTTCAGTTGAGAATTGAAACTCCCGAAACCTGAAATCCGAAGTCAATCTGGATCGTCAAATCCAGAGGGACGCGTGGAGATAGCTCGCGAACTTCGGATAAAAGCACTCTGGAGGAGTTGAGAGTTGAGATCTCCCGAACCCGAAGGTTTGAAGAGAATCATAGCCATATGATTCAGGAGGACACACGGAATAAATCCATGGACTCCGGGTAATACCCGAAGTGAATTATAGCCGTCCGATTTAGGAGGACATGTGGCAAAAATCTGCGCACTTCGAGGGAAAGTGAAAGTTGAAAGTTGAGATTTTCAAAGTCCAAAGTTCTGAAGCGGCTAGGGCCGTCAATTTGAGGAGGACATGTGTCAATAGATCTTCCCTTTTCAGAGGATAGCTACTGTGGAGAGAGTAGAAGTTGAGAGTACTTGAAACTCCCGCAGCCTGAAAGGTGAAATCAATCTCGACCATTGATTTGAAAGGGACACGCGTCAACATATCGCAGAGAACTAGGGAGGTATGATCCAGAGAGAAGAAAGGAGAGGAGATAGATCTGAATCGTTGATCGAGAATTTCCACTTGAGATAGGGAGATCAACAGTCACGCTTGATTGTGGGACCAGAAAGTGCTCGGACATTAAAAATCCGAGAGTGGGACGCAATTGAAACCACGGTATCGACAAAGGGATACGTGGCAGCTGGAGGTGAATTGCGGGGAGAAAAGTGGTGTGGTCTTAAACCACTTTTGGCCACTTTTCAATCACGTGTTTACGTGAGGTCACAGCTTGAGGTCACATGCGGGAGAGGGCTAAGGAGAGAGGAGCTAGCGCCTTAATTTTGAGAGTACAACAACGTGAAGAAAGAGGTCGCAGGTGCCATAGAACCTATGCCAGAGGACTGAAAGGGCCTGTGTTAAATCATAAGTGAGACCACTGAGGTTTCAGGGAGCCGATTCGACTCAGAATCGAACACCCTTGACCGGGAGGTCGCGCAGCCCCTTAGGAGTGAAGGGGGGTCTATATCAAGTGGTATCAAAGCCTGAAATTATTTTCATGAAAAAAAGAAGAGCTCAAAGGTGTACTCTTAGTGTGAGAGACATTCAGCACAATGCCACCAAGGAGACGTGTGGATCCACCTTTATCCAATCATGCTATGGAAAGAGAAATGAGAATGATTCATGCAAGATTAGAGGTGATGGAAGCAACGCAGAGGAGAGAACTTGATATTGGGGACATCAGTGATGTAGACAGTGAAGAAGTAGAAGTCTAAGAAGCTATAGGAGAAAATGTTGTCGAGGAACACTTGTTGAGAGCAGTTGTTAGATTGGGAGCTAGAGAAAAGATATAGATCCCAATGTATGAAGGAAACTTGGATGTTGAAGAGCTACTATATTGGATAAGATCCATGGACAAATATTTTGACTATGAAGATGTCGATGAGGAGAAAAAGGTGAGACATGATGTTACCAGGCTAAAAGGACATGCAACACTGTGGTGGGATGAACTGCAGGCTGAGAGGAGACGTAAGGGAAAACAAAAGATAAAGAATTTGGACAGAATGGTAGCCAAGCTAAAGGCTAAATTCATGCCCAAATATTACCAAATAAATCTGTTCAGGAAGTTACAGAACCTAAGACAGAAGGGTATGACACTGAAAGAGTACATAGAAGAGTTCTACAAGATGAATATTAGGACTGGACAAAGAGAGAAATATGAGAAAAAAGTTTCCAGGTATATAAATGGCCCGAGGTATGAAATCTAGGATGAGATCAACATGATGTCAATGAGGACATTGGAGGATGCTTATCAGATTTCACTGAAGGCAGAGGAGAAGTTGGCCAGAAAACAAAGCCAGCGAGGTAGAGGTAGAAGCCCGACCCCAAACAAAGGCAAGGGAGTTTCCCATGACAAGGCACATAAAACCAAAGACAAGACTGAGAAACCACATAGTCACTTGAAAAGAGGAGGAAGTTCCCGAGGAAGAGAAGGTGGTGGAAGAAGTTCTTATAGAGAAAGAGGAAGAAGTAGAGGAGGATAAGTAAGGTGGTATGCATGTGGAAAGACAGTACATATGTCTTGGGAGTGTCCCGAGAAAAAGAAAGAAGAAGGAGGTGAAGCTCAAATTTCGGAAGCACAGAAAATGAATGTTGAAGCAGAAGGAGTAGAGGATGAAACATCCTTGATGTTGAGAAAGGTTCTCTTAAAAACAGAAGTAGAAGTTGAAAAGCCAGTGCAGAGGAACAGTCTATTCAGGACAACTTGCAAGACTAAAGACAGAGTATGCAAGGTGATAATTGACAGTGGGAGCACTGATAACTTAGTATCCACATAGATGGTGGAGAAATTGGAGCTGGAGACAACTGCACATCCAAAGCCATATAAAGTCTCATGGTTGCAGAAAGGACACCGGGTAATGGTTACTAAACAATGCCTCGTTGAATTTAAGATAGGAGGATATAGAGATGAAATTCTATGTGATGTAATTCCCATGGATGTATGCCATATTTTGTGGGGAAGACTGTGGCAGTTTGACAGAAATGTCATTCATTATGGGAAAAAAAATACATACACCTTGGAAAATAATGGTAGGACACACGTGTTGCTGCCAATAGATGAGAATAAAGTGAAAGAGGAAGCCAACACAAGCATACTTATCATGAGTGGGAAGGAACTTCTGAGAGAAGTCAAGAAAGAACAGGAGATGTAGTTTGTTGTGGTGAGGAAACCCAGAGTTGTCCTTACAAGTACTTCGATGGATGATTTGCCTGAAGAAATTCAGGAGTTGTTGGATAATTTTGTTGACATAGTGGTGGATGAGTTTCCCAACTCGTTTCCACCTATCAAGAGTATCAGCCATCATATTGATTTGATACTAGGAGCAAGTCTTCCAAACAAAGCAACATACAGATGACTTAATGGATTGTTTAAGTGGAGCAAATTTATTTTCTAAGATAGATTTGAAAAGTGGATATCTGTAACACCCTGTTTCCCCCAACTTGTAAATATAACTGGATTGACCAAGAATTATGGAAAACTCATAAATGTGAATATGTTATGTATATGGACCTTGAGGAAGAGGTCAATGAATGTGAATAAAATTCTGAATTTATTGTAGGACTGCTGATGAGGGGATGTGCAGAAAAAGAGACCACGATGGCGGTGGAAGGAACCTGAAAAGGTGGCGTTAACTTCCACCGAGAATTAAATACCGTATTTGGACTCCACTGGCCTGGAGAACCAAAAGCGGCTCGCTGGCCCTGAAATTCAATGCCTCGCAGGTTGGTAGGCAGATGGCTTGATGAGGGATGGGATGGTGAACCGCCCATCCGTAGAGCTGTCAGGCCTGATCGATGTGAGGGTAATCGTGCCACATGCAACCTCGCGAGAGGATAAGGCGTGTGGCAGAAGCGATCAGGAGGGCAGACACGAGGGGAACTCTGGCATTACGCAGAGTGAGTGATAGAAGAGAGGGAGGATTGCAACCTTCGCTCTTGGTCACTGGCAGACAGAGAGACGCAGTCTCAAAGCATCGTGGTCTCAGCTCGGGGGTGGCTAGTGGTAAATCCGTTGGGAGTCGCTACGCCTATGGTTGGGTGGAAACAAGCACCCCTCTCAGCAGTTGCTCCAACTTCTGAAGTTATTTCTGATAAGTGTTTTATTCATATTGCATCTTGAAATTCATATGCTGACATATATGCTCATAAACTGTGAAATGGTGAACAATTACAGTATAATAATGTCTTTGTAGTGTTTTGACAAGTAATGTTAGATATATGCTTATAACAGAAAGACCACACATGGCTTCTGTTGATACATGAATTTAATTTGGCATGGGTCGAACTAAGTTAGGATTCTAGCCCATTCTCGGGAAGCTGTTTACCCGTATCTACCTCCGGAAATGCCCCGGTATAGATCTCTTCACAGAGATTTCCTCCTTAGAAAGGTTCACCAAGAACCCAGAAAAGGGACTTGAACGAACAAGTCTTATTAACCCTGTACGAGGAGGAATGACCCTCTTAAGGTTCCGAGGTAGCAGTGTAGGGATATGTAACAAATCGATGAATGAGATTTCGTCGGGTGATCCATAGCCATTCACGACCGTTAGATTGACGGAAGTAACGAGGGCATTACATACCTTGCCCTTTTTTTTCCTCTATCTTCGTGAACAACGAGGAAATCGGGATCATAGATTCCAAGACCAGGAGAACGTTTGGACCATTGATATTTCCACATCCACGAAGTAGTGGAGGAATGCACAAGGTGGGACAATCTGAGCCATTAGATCGAGTTAAGATGCTCAGAGTTTAGTCTTGGGAGTGTGTGCAGAAAGAACAGATCTAGATCGTTAGATCGTGGTCCGATTACCCGTCAACCGTCGGATCGGACAGGTAAGTGCCTTTTGGGTTGACGATTGGCGAAGCCCGAGGGTTAATCTGAACCGTCCCCCTTTAGGACAGGAGTCAGGGATCCGGAAAGAGTCAGGATATTGGCCATCGGCATATCGGAGATCTTGAGGTCGAGGGAATCAGGACGGGATAAGTCACGAACCCCGAGAGTTCATCTGGACCGTCCATCCATTTGGGACGCGTGTCAGAAATCCGCAGGGAGTCAGGATATTCGGCATCGAGAAATCGGAGCTCCTGAGGTCGAAGGGGTTGGGACATCACAAGTCTCAAAATCCCGACGAGATCAGAGCCGCCCGTTTGTGAGGACGCGTGGCAGAGATCCAGGCCATCGGGGAAAGTCCCAACGAGGAGGTCGTCCATCGGAGTTTGGTTCATCGGGATATCAGAGATCCCGGTGACAAGTTATCTGCACACTTTGGAATCGCTAAACACGAAACCCCGATCAGTGGGGGATAACTGTCAGCACATCAGGGCTGAGGGAAGGACCACAATGGAGGCCAGCTATCAGTGCAACGGAGAATCGGGATTCAAGGAGTCGGGAATCCCGTGGACGTATGTATTGTGGTATTGAAATCCTTGTAGCCCCGACGAGGGATAAGACTGCGGTCATGGGGATCATGGTCATGTGAGATAGGTGGTCATGTGAGCTAGGAGTCTAGCTAGGAGAGCTAGCGCATAAAGGGAGCGTCGGGATTCAAGGAATCGCGAGTCCTAGGGACGTTTGCATTTCGACATTGAAAAGTCTGAAACCCCAATGGGGGACAAGGTTGCGGTCTTGTGGGATAGAGGTCACGTGGATTAAAGACTTAGCTCAAGAGGCTAAGGCAGCAGAGGAGCATATCGAGATTTGGGGTTTGGTGAACCAAATTGTTGGGACATCACGAGTGTCAAAACCCCGATGGACAGAAGAGATTCTTTCAGAGGATCTCTGGGTCTGTAATGATCGTTAGATGTGGAAACAAGACGTTAACTTAAACCAAGACGTGGTTATGCTTTAGGATAAGCGGTGAGCAGATTTGGATGGCCAGAGTCCATCGGCCCAGATCTANNNNGGGGGGGGGGGGGGGGGGGGTCCGGAATTGGACATGCAACTCCCAAACGGTCGAGATTTACTCATCGTGATCAACGATTTCCCAGTGGATTGCGGACCCCCCTTGCCATTTTGTCTTTAACGAGGGGGGGAGGTCCGGAATAGTGTGGCGTGTGAGGTGGGGCCCCTCCCTGTCGTAACGTCCACCATGTTGCGTTTCCCTCTCGCCACCTATATTACACCTAAACATGCGACGGGGCTTGTTCCCATTGGCTGTTCTCTACCCCCGTTGAGGTTTATTCCTATTGGCCATTCGTTGAGCCCGTGGGAATTCATCCCTATGGGACGCACGTTAGCCTTGGTGGGCTTTGGTGGTTGCAGAGTCTAATGTTTGGACATTACTGTAGCGCCAAGGCGCGAGATCCAAATAGGCACTATGTTCAAATTGGACCATGATCACGACCCGCGATCGCATGAGAATGGATAAGAAGAAAGAAAGAACCAGGTTGCGTTGGGTCTCTATGGTTATTTAAGGGGTCGAGTCCGACAGAGGACCGGAAAAATTTGATTTAGGTAGTGGGTATGTTACAAAGTGGTATCAGAGCATGGTTACAACACTCGGCCTGATTGGGCTCATGCACGAGTCGCACATAAACCTTGTTCGAAGCACTCCTATGAGGAGTAACTCCCGGACTTGACCCCCTTGTCCAGGATTAAAAACTTGGAAAACGAGAACCCGACTGTG
>SNQJ01S0003771.1:203935-223794 GCA_010110895.2 Picea sitchensis | reverse complement strand
GAACCGCCCATCTGTAGAGCTGTCAGGCCTGATCAGCGCAAGGGTAATCGTGCCACACGCAACCTCGCGAGAGGATAAGGCGTATGGCAGAAGCGATCAGGAGGGCATACACGAGGGGAACTCTGGCATTACAGAGAGTGAGTGATAGCAGAGAGGGAGGATTGCAACCTTCGCTCCTGATCACTGACAGATAGAGAAATGCAGTCTCAGAGCATCGTGGTCTCAGCTTAGGGGTGGCTAGTGGTAAATTCGCTAGGAGTCGCTACGCCTATGGTTGGGTGGAAACGAGCACCCCTCTCAGCAGTTGCTCCCACTTCTGAAGTTATTTCTGATAAGTGTTTTATTCATATTGCATCTTGAAATTCATTTGCTGACATATATGCTCATAAACTGTGAAATGGTGAACAATTACAGTATAATAATGTCTGTGTAGTGTTTTGATAAGTAATGTTAGATATATGCTTATAACAGAAAGACCACGCATGGCTTCTGTTGATACATGAATTTAATTTGGCATGGGTCGAACTAAGTTAGGCTTCCAGCCCATTCTTGGGAAGCTGTTTACCCATATCTACCTCTGGAAATGCCCCGGTATAGATCTCTTCACAAAGATTTCCTCCTTAGAAAGGTTCACCAAGAACCCAGAAAAGGGACTTGAACGCGCAAGTCTTATTAACCCTGTACGAGGAGGAATGATCCTCTTAAGGTTCCGAGGTAGCAGTGTAGGGATATGTAACAAATCGACGAATGAGATTTCATCGGGTGACCCATAGCCATTCACGACCGTTAGATTGACGGAAGTAACGAGGGCATTACATACCTTGCCCTTTTTTTTCCTCTATCTTCATGAACAACGAGGAAATCGGGATCGTAGATTCCAAGACCAGGAGAACGTTTGGACAATTGATCTTTCCACATGCACGAAGTAGTGGAGGAATGCACAAGGTTGGACAATCTGAGCCATTGGATCTCATTAGAAATACCGTCGACCGTTGGATCGGGTTAAGATGCTCAGAGTTTAGTCTCGGGAGTGTGCGCAGAAAGAACAGAACTAGACCGTTAGATCATGGTTCGATTACCTGTCAGCCGTCGGATCGGACAGGTAAGTGCCTTTTGGGTTGACGATTGGAGAAGCCCGAGGGTTAATCTGAGCCGTCCCCCTTTAGGACAGGTGTCAGGGATCCGGAAAGAGTCAAGATATTGGCCATCGGCATATCAGAGATCCTGAGGTCGAAGGAATCGGGATGCGATAAGTCGCGAACCCCGAGAGTTCATCTGGACTTTCCATCCATTTGGGACGCGTGTCAGAAATCCGCAGGGAGTCGGGATATTCGGCATCAGGAAATCGGAGTTCCTGAGGTCGAAGGGGTTGGGACATCACAAGTCTCAAAATCCCAACGAGATTAGAGATGCCCGTTTGTGAGGACGCGTGGCAGAGATCCAGGCCATCGGGGAAAGTCCCGACGAGGAGGCCATCCATCAGAGTTTGGTTCATCGGGATATCAGAGATCCCGGTGACAAGTTATCTGCACACTTTGGAATCACGAAATGTGAAACCCCGATCAGTGGGGGACAACTGTCAGCACATCAGGGATGAGGGAAGGACCACAGTGGAGGCCAGCTGTCAGTGCAGCGGAGAATCGGGATTCGAGGAGTTGGGAATCCCGTGGACATATGTATTGTGGTATTGAAATCCACATAGCCCCGACGAGGGATAAGACTACGATCACAGGGATCGTGGTCATGTGAGCTAGGAGTCTAGCTAGGAGATCTAGCACATAAAGGGCACGTCGGGATTCGAGGAATCGCGAGTCTTGGGGACATTTGCATTTCGACATTGGAAAGTCCGAAACCCTGATGGGGGACAAGGCTGCGGTCTTGTGGGATAGAGGTCACGTGGATTAAAGACTTAGCCCGGGAGGTTAAGGCAGCAGAGGAGCGTATCAAGATTCGGGGTTTGGTGAACCAAATTGTTGGGACATCACGAGTGTCAAAAGCCCGATGGACGTAAGAGATTCTTTCGAAGGATCTCCGGGTCTGTAATGACCGTTAGATGTGGAAACAAGACGTTAACTTAAACCAGGACGTGGTTATGCTTTAGGATAAGTGGTGAGCAGATCTGGATGGCCAGAGTCCACCCGCCCAGATCTACGACTGAGGTTCCATTCCGGAGCCCCCTTACTGTTCTGCCTTTAGCGGTAGGGGGGGGGGTCTGGAATTGGACGCGCAACTCTCGAACGGTCGAGATTTACTCATCGTGATCAACGGTTTCCCAGTGGATTCCGGACCCCCCTTGCCATTCTGTCTTTAACGAGGGGAGGGGGGGTCTGGAATAGTGTGGCGTGTGAGGTGGGGCCCCTCCCTGTCGTAACGTCCACCGTGTCGTGTTTCCCTCTCGCCACCTGTATTACACCTAAACGTGCGACGAGGCTTGTTCCCATTGGTGGTTCTCTACCCCCGTTGAGGTTTATTCCTATTGGCCATTCGTTGACCCCATGGGAATTCATCCCTATGGGATGCACGTTAGCCCTGGTGGGCTTCGGTGGTTGCAGAGTCTAATGTTTGGACATTACTGTAGCGCCGAGGCGCGAGATCCAAATAGGCACTACGTTCAAATTGGACCATGATCACGACCCGCGATCGCATGAGAATGGAGAAGAAGAAAGAAAGAACTAGGTTTCATTGGGTCTCCATGGTTATTTAAGGGCTCGAGTCCGACAGAGGACCGGAAAAATTTGATTTAGGTAGTGGGTATGTAACAATATCACTAGATAAGGATGAGAGAAGGTGATGAGTGGAAAACAACCTTTAAGACAAATGAAGGGTTGTATGAGTGGCTTGTTATGCCATTTGGCCTAACAAATTCTCCAAGTACTTTTATGAGGTTGATGGATGAAATACTGGAAGATTTCATTGGGAAGTTTGTGGTTGTATATCTAGATGATATATTGGTCTTTAGCAAGACTAAAGAGGAGCATTTGAGACATCTGACATTAGTGATGAGGAGACTACAACAGGAGAAGTTGTTGATAAATCTGAAGAAGTCCTCTTTTATGAATACATAACTCATTTACTTGGGTTTTGTGATCTCTTCAAATGAATTGAAGATGGATCCAGAAAAGGTGAAAGAAATCAAAGAATGGCCATCACCAAGAAGTATGTTTGAAGTGAGAAGCTTCCATGGACTAGCAAGTTTCTATAGTTTATCAGAGATTTCAGTGGGATTTGTGCACCAATGATGGATACAGTGAAGAAGAGGCACAAGTGTTTTAAATGGACAAAGGAGGCTGAGAGGAACTTCAATATATTGAAGGAGAAGATAAGAGAATGACCAATTCTGGTCTTACCAAATTTCGAGAAGACATTTCAAGTGAGATGTGATGCAAGTGGAGTTGCAATTGGAGCAGTTTTGAGCCAATATAATAGGCATGTTGCATATTTCAGTGAGAAGTTGAATGAGACTAAGAGAAAGTACTCCACATATGATAATAATTTTATGCCATAATTCAAGCCTTGAAGAAATGGAGGCACTGCCTTGTTCCAAAGGAATTTGTCTTGTACAACGATAACCAAGCTTTACAATTCATAACCAGGAAGGAAAAATTGAATCAGAGGCATGCAAAGCGGATTGAAATTATGCAGAATTTTACTTTTGTCATAAAACATATTGCTAGAAATGCTAACAAAGTTGTTGATGCATTAAGCATGAGATGTTTGTTTCTACAGGATTTTCAGGTGAAGACCTTGGGGTTTGAACACCTTAAGGAAATGTACAGTGATGATCCATATTTCAAGGAAGCATATGGAGCATGTGCAAATCCTGTGCTGAGAGACAGGAGCCAGTGGACAGAGTATATTATTCAAGAGGGATTGTTGTTCAAAGACAATCAATTGTGCATACCATAATGCTCAATGAGGGATAACCTTTTGAAGGAAAAGCATAATGGAGGATTGGCTGGACATTTCGGCCATGATAAAACATTTGCACAGTTGAGCAGTTCATACTATTGGCCAGGTATGAGAACATAAGTGATAAAGTTTGCAAACAGATGTAGAATCTGCCAACATGCAAAAGATAAAAGATAGAACACTGGATTGTATCAACCATTGCCAATACCAGAGAGGCCTTGGGATGCAATAAGCATGGATTTTGTGTTGGGACTGCCAAGAACACAAAGAGGACATGATTCCATATTTGTGGTGGTGGATAGATTTTCAAATATGGCACACTTGATCCCATACCGGAAGACTAGTGATGCAACAGATGTTGCAAATTTGTTTTTCAAGGAAGTTGTGAGACTTCATGGATTGCTCAGGAGCATTGTCTCAGACAAAGACACTAAATTTGTTGGTCATTTCTGGAGAACACTGTGGAAGAAGTTGGGGATAGATTTTTCCTTCAACTCATCTTATCACCCTCAGACAGATGGACAGACTGAGGTGGTGAACAGAAGTTTGGGAAACTTATTGAGGAGTCTGGTCATTGAGCATCATAGTCAGTGGGATCAGATTCTGCCACAAGCAGAATTTGCATACAATGACTCACCAAACAAGAGCACTGGAAAGAGCCCATTCCAAATACTGTATGGAATGCAACCAAGAGGAGTAGCTGAGTTGAGAGACTTGGAATAGAGTGAGATCAGAAGCACGAGAGCATAATATTTTGCTGCAAAAATGCAGAAGCTCCATAGCCAGATCATAGAGTAGTTGCAGAACTCTAGCCAAGAGTACAAGTGCAGATTTGATCAACACCGCAGAGAGCTTCAATTCAAAGTAGGAGATCAGGTTCTGGCACATCTCAAGAAAGAAAGGTTCCCAAGGGAAACATATGACAAGTTGAATATGAAGAAGATAGGACCATGTAAAATCTTAATGAAGTTTGATGCAAATTCCTATGAGATTGAGCTACCAGATGATGTGGGCATATCATCCATATTCAACATACCAGACTTGTATCCTTACAGGGAAAATGATACAAAAAGATCAGAAGATCAAGATAAGATTCAGTGGGAGAAGAAAATGCCTATAACAGAAAAACCACAGATGGAGAAGATCGTTGATCATAGGATTGGCAAGAAGACCAGAAGGAAGACCTATTTTGAATATTTGGTCAAGTGGAAGGGACACCCAATAGAAGATGCCAGTTGGGAAAATGAAGCCGATATCCAGAAGCATGGAAAGTCAGTGGAGGAGCTCATGGACATGAGTCCATGAATTTTTGGCCAGGGGATTATGATGCAGGAGCATCGTCGGCAAGCACGCGTGGCAGGACAACTTAGTGCCTTTGAATCATTTCAGAATCTTAAACGTTGGTGTTTCTTGCAAATATTCTGGGAGCTAATTGAAAAATTGAAGAAGATCAAACGCTTGGGAGCCGAGTGATCATGAATGATATAGGAGTTTCACTCCTAGTATTGAATGTAACAAAAATTGAATAGTAGTTAGTTTTCTAGAGTAGACGAGTAGTCCGGGGGGGAAACCTTAAGAACCCTCTGAGATAAATAGAGGTTTTGTACGCCCGAATGAGGCTGCTGCAAGTTAGAAGGATTTTGCTATGATTTAGTTGTTGCTGAATTTTGTTGTTTATCATAGCTGTAGCCATTTACTTTTGAATGAATATAACAGAGGAAAATTGATCCAATGCATGGTGTCGCTACTGTTTACAATTCCCTGTTATTGTCGTTTTCATGAATGAATGAGTTATATTATTGAGCATATGAAACTATGAAGTGTTTTAGATAAGTTTCAATTGTTCTCTTCGTTGAGTTCATGTAAGGTGTGCATATAGTGCACAAGGAGTGCGTCGACAGAGTTTGTCTCAACTCAAAATCCCAGAAGAGATAGCGAGAAACTTCTCTTTGCAAGGAGTGCAAAGTGACTGCTATAAGGTGTGCACAGTCGTCCGCAAGGACTTAAGCCTTGCATGAGAATCTACTACAGGGAGTGACAGAGTCTGTTTCGACTTGTAAGCTCAGAAGAGATAGCATAAAATTTCCTTTGTAAGGAGTGCAAAGTGACTGCTACAACGTGTGCACAGTCACTCGCAAGAACCTAAGCCTTGCATAAGAATTAGTTGCAAGGAGTGCACAGATCCGAAATTCGACTAAGTGTCGAAGTAACCCTCTAAGGAGTCAAAGGATTCAAAGGAGAAATATCAGGAGAGATAGCGGGAGAAATCTTTGAGGGAGTGAAGCTCTGAAGGTTTCATGAGCCATCGACTAAGATCTGCCCAGGAGGGAGCGGGGACCGTTCCAGATCGTTGGATCTGGGCAAGGTGCGTGAGCTTTAAGTCTCTTGAAGCGCATAGGAGAGCAGACTTCCAAAGTCCTGAACTCCTGAAGTGATTAGGAACCGTCCATCATCAAGGGGGACAGGTGGCGCAAGATCCACAACTCTGAAAGTTTGTGGACAAGGAGGAGGTGAAATCACCGAAGTAAATCATGACCGTTGATCGTCAGGGGGAGTACATGTCAACAGATCTGAGGCTTCGAGAAAAATCACTTCGAGGATTTCAGTTGAGAATTGAAACTCTCGAAACCCGAAATTCAATGTGAATCTGAACCGTCAGATCCAAAGGGACGCATGGCGACAGATCGCGAACTTCAGATAAAAGCGCTCTGGAGGAGTTGAGAGTTGAGATCTCCGGAACCTGAAGGTCCGAAGCGAATCATAGCCATCCGATTCAGGATGACACACAACATAAATCCGTGGATTCTGGGTAAAGATCCAAAGTGAATTATAGCCGTCCGATTCAGGAGGACACGCGGCAAAAATCCACGCACTTTGAGGGAAAGTGAAAGTTGAAAGTTGAGATTTCTGAAGTCCAAAGTTCCAAAGCGGCTAGGGCCTTTGATTTGAGGAGGACAGGTGTCAGTAGATCTTCCCTTTTCGGAGGATAGTCACTACGGAGAGAGCAGGAGTTGAGAGTTGAAACTCCTGAAGCCTAAAAGGTGAAATCAATCCCGACCGTTGATTTGAAAGGGACACGCGTCAATAGAGCGCGAAGATCTAGGGAGGTGTGATCCAGAGAGAAGGAAGGAGAGGAGATAGATCTGAACCATTGATCGAGAAGTTCCACCCGAGATCACGAGATCAACGATCATGCTTGATTACGGGACCAGAAAGTGATTGAACGTTAAAAATCTTAGAGCGGGATGCAATTGAAACCACGGTATCGACAAAGGGATACGTGGCAGCTGGAGGTGAATTGTGGGGAGAAAAGTGGTGTGGTCTCAAACCACTTTTGGTCGCTCCGCAATCGCGTGTTTATGTGAGGTCACAACTCAAGGTCACATGCGGGAGAGGGCTAAGAAGAGAGGAGCTAGCGCCTGAATTTAGAGAGTACAACAATGTGAAGAAAGAGGTTGCAGGTGCCATAGAACCTACGCCAGAGGACTGAAAGGGCCTGTGTTAAATCGTAAGTGAGACCACTCAGGTTTTAGAGAGCCGATTCGGCTCAGAATCAAAGATCCTTTATCGGGAGGTCGCACAACCCCTTAGGAGAAAATAAGGGCCTGCATCACATTACTTTTTAATTTTTAGAAATAAATTTGAATTTGAAAGAGCTACACTCATTTAATGCCAACATTTCTTTGAAATATAAGATATAAAATAACTAAAATCCCAATTCGTATTATTTATTACTAGCACAACTAAATTTAAGGAGACTAAATTCATTTGGAAGCATAAGGCCTTAACATTTTAAAATTTTAGATCTCAATGTAAATACTAAAAAAGTCAATCTCTCCATTCAATTTATTATTCAATTTAAAATACTAAAGGTAGAAAAACTTATCATATTTGACAAGATATCTTTGATTAAGAAAACAAAATATGTATCATTATATCTTCCATTAATTATTTTGACATTAAAGTATTATCAAAACTATATCATTGTTAATGTTAAGGTTGAAATATAAAAATGAATCAAAATTAATTTGTAAGTAAAATATGAAATTTTGAAGAAGAGTGCTATTATAAATTTTGAGGGTATATCTTCCAATAATTATTTTGACATTAAAGTATTATCATTTTTAAAAGAGTAATGTTTTAAAATAAAAAATATAAATCTACACCAAATTCTGAAATTCTTAGTAAAAGTAGTTTCTGAAATTTTTAGTAAAAGTAGTTTATGACGACAATCAATAATGTTTATAGTGTTAATATTTTGCTCAAAAAATTAGGTTAATAATAATGGATGTTTTATTATGATCCAAAAAATTAGGAACATATACCTTACGTTTCATGGTGTTAATTTAACATGTTAAATATCACAAGCATGAAAAAACGACTTTTGAAAAGAAAGTGGGGAATACCTCCTCGGCGAGGTGACGTTGTGGACGACTTTTCCCACGCTTTCTCATAGTGGAAGACTACCGACTTTCTTGTGGATGACCACCGACCAGCTCAGTTTCTTATCTCTCTGCCCTGATTTCCCTTTCTCTCACTCATCCAATTTTTTCGCATCGACTTCTCAGAAATTCTATCTCAGCCCCGATTTCCCTTTCTCTCGCTCGTCCAATTTTTTCGCATCGACTTGTCAAAAATTCTACATTGAAGAATTTCCCCACGCTTTCTTTCTCTATGCCCCACCACTTCACACGCCAATTTCTAATTTCTGATTTTCTTGCAATTTTCCAGATCGTTGGAATTCTACACACGGCTTTATTTGAGAAGTGCTGTGATTATAAATAACCACATATCCCACAACATAAGTCACAGGTTCGAGAGGGAGAAATGGATCATAACGCTGTTTTTCTGCTTGTGTGCTTTCTAATCGCAGAGGCCTATGTTGCTGCAGCAGCTATTCACTACTCAACTTGGAAGCCATCTTCGCATTCTCATCATCATTACTGGGAAGATGGTTTAGATCATCATTCTCATTTTGTTATGAATCAACGCATGTTGAAAGAAGGTGAATCCATATCATCGATCGGCCGCCACGATAAAAGGGACCTGGAGGCTCTTTTGTCCTTCAGAAGGGCCATAACAGCCGATCCACGTGGATTGTTATCCAACTGGACAGCCCAGAACTCTGCAAACATGTGCTCCTGGTATGGCATTAGCTGCAGAAAGTACAGTAGAAGAGTTGTTGCCATATACCTTTCTGAATCACAGTTGGAAGGTAACCTTTCACCTTCTCTTGGTAACCTCTCTTTACTGCACAGTTTGATTCTTTTTAACAATAGCTTGACAGGAAGAATTCCACCAGAATTTCGGCAGCTGAAAGCTCTCAGAACACTAGGCCTCGGCCAGAATCTTTTATCGGGTCCTATTCCAGTAGAATTGGGATGGCTGAAAGCCCTCCGAATACTTGACCTCAGCGAGAATCTTTTATCGGGTTCTATTCCAGTAGAATTGGGAATGCTGCAGAGACTTGAGGAGCTGTATTTAGAGGAGAACAATCTAGAGAACACTATTCCTCCATCTCTGGGAAACTGCTCTTCCCTTCAGTATTTAGTTTTGGCGGGGAATCTATTGTCAGGGAATATACCACCTCAGCTGGGTAATTTGGGAAAGCTTAATGAACTGTCTATATCTCATACTAATATTTCGGGTTCTATCCCATTCGAATTAGGAAACTGCTCTTCCCTTTGGTTTCTATATTTGGTGTGGAGTCCATTGTCGGGTAGTATACCACCTCAGCTGGGTAATTTGGGGAAGCTTAGTGAGCTGTTTATATCTGGTACTAATATTTCGGGTTCTATCCCATCCGAATTAGGAAATTGCAGCAAGCTCACACGCTTGTATTTGGATAGCAATGAAATTGAAGGTTCTATACCAATGAGTATATTCCAGCTTTCTCTTTTTGATTTACACCTTTCAAATAATAATTTGATAGGGAATATATCTGAAGCCATTGCCAATTTAAGTCAATTGAGATTTCTAGATCTTAGTAGAAATAAATTCACAGGGAGCATCCCTGAAGGCATTGGAAAACTTCAATTATTGACAAATATGGAGCATACCTGATAGTATCAATGGTTTGGTTTTACTTTTGTTTCTGGATATATCAAAAAACAATTTTAAAGGACCAATTCCCGAGGGTATTGGTAATTCTACTTCTTTGGAGGTTTTCTCTGCCCACTCCAATAATTTTTTTGGAACTCTTCCTACATCTTTGGCCCAGTGTACCCAGCTTATGATTTTGGATTTAAGAAAAAATAGATTGACAGGGGAGCTTCCTTGGTATTTCTCATTTTTTCATGACTTGAGAGTTTTAAGTGTTTCTTATAATAATATTCATGGTGTTATTCCTCAATACATCACCAATCTCACCAATTTGCATGTGTTGGATTTATCCAACAATAATTTCAGTGGAAAAATACCATCTGATTTTGATAGACTACTTGGATATACAATCAATGTATCCAGATATGATTCAGCTTTAGATTATGATCCATTGAAAGAAATATCATATTTTATGAAAGGGAGTGAGTATACTTCATATATGACACCTACAAACACTATCTTAGACTTGTCTAGTAATTATCTTGATGGAGACATACCTGCAAGTATAGGGAGTATGTGTAGCTTGCGATTGTTGAATTTATCTCGGAACCAATTGGAAGAGCTAATCCCTACATCTCTTAGTAACATATCTACTTTGGAACAGTTAGACTTGGCCAAAAATAATTTGAATGGAGAGATTCCTCAAGAGCTCTCTAAATTATGTGAGTTGGGTGTTTTTGATGTTTCATTTAATAACCTTTGTGGGCCAATCCCAACAGGAACACAATTTTCCACTTTTAATGTAAAATCATTTCAAAGGAATAAGTGCTTACATGGGTGTCCTTTAGATACATGCATAAAAAATAAAATACCAAAGATAGAAGACAATGGTAGTAAGAGTGGTAACCTTGAAGTGGGATGGTTTACTAGAATGGATGAAAAAATGTCAATGTTGGCTTTGGCAATGGGATTGGGAATTGGATTTGGAGGAGTGGTTTTTGTCTTTGTGGTGTGGGAGAAAGCCAGATGTTGGGTGGTGCCTCCCAAAAGGCCACAACCCTTTTATGGAGTGTATAGATTTCCTAAATAATTGAGACCCTCAAGACAAGAGGCTGTACTCATTAAATGTATGGTGAATATTGTAGATGACCATGCTTCTCAATAATATTGTAATATTGAGAGAGAAAATATATAAACATGTCAATATTGTTTCATAACGATTGTGGATATAGATATTGTTAAATATTGAAGTTTAATTGTATATCATGACATATAATTTATGATGTCTTTTTTTCATAATTTAAATTGGTATTTGTACTTATAAAATTTTATATGTATAGTTATTTTATATAAAATATTATCATTAATTAGATGAAATTAATTAATGAATATATTTTATTGGACTTGCATTTGATAATGCCAATCCTTTAATCTATTTATCAATGATTATTAATGCATGAAATTGTAATATAAGTTTTTATTAACATAATTTTTATTTTTTTTATAAAAAAAAGAAATTACAATTAATTTATTTTGGTAAAGTAAAGATAAAAAAAAATGAATAAACATGATTTAAAAAACTATAAAAAATAAAGACTATTTTATGCACAATAATAAATATGAGATAAAAATAAAAATAAAAATAAATTATAACTAGATTTATTATTAATATATAAATTATATATGTAAATAACATAAATCCATTTTAATCTGGGATCTCTTAAATACTAAAAAACCCAAACTTCCAACCTCTTAAAATATCCACACTTGAAATAAATTTATATTAATTTATTTTTGTATGTTATGGTTTATTCTTTATTTATTTTTAACATTATCATTTTACTTCTCTTATGTTTCCATTAAATCTGTAACTTAAAATTTTATAATAAACTTAAAGTACATACAATAAATTAAAAAGATAAAAGTTTACTCTGTTTGAAAAGTAGTGAAGCAATGCAACAAATTATTACCTTCTATATGAAATGTTCAGTCCAAAATTCTAATAACTTATATAATGAATGAAAATACATAGTATCATATAAGAGAAGAGTGGGTCTAGAAAAACCATTCAACCTTAGATGATTAAGAGATTTATTTACATGAGACATAGTTTGCGACATGGTTTGGTTGAGCCATAATTTTAAATATGCTTAAGATATGTACAAGCATAAAACGCAATTTTAGGTAAATCTTGGAGAAGCATAGAATCTCACATGTACATACAATCGATTCTAATGTTATGCATAGATTATCAAAGGAAGATGCAACATGTAACTCAAATAGCCACAAAGCTCAAGATATCCAAGATTGAGATTGAATTACTTCAATCATATATGTTATATCAAAGAAAAAGAGGAAATAAATGAATATGTTATAATACAATCTACTAATTGATGTTAAAAACATTAAAACTGCTCATTGAAGGTTGATCAATTCAATGTTTATTTCTCTACGTAATAGATGCAAAACTTAAGTACTAGTTCAAATATCCTCTCAACTAATGATTGCTCATCATATATTATATAACAAATATGAGATTACAACAACACATTGTATTTTAGTGTCTTTTTGTTTTCAAATGAAGTTACATTAAAGCAATTTTGAGACTTAAAATTGATCTGTAATCGAGGGGCTCATAATAGCCCACTCACTTCACCAATACGGATTCTTTGCGAAATTTAATTTCTAAACTCTATCTCGGACTTGTATATAGAGCTTTGTCACACATGGGCCACTAGGTCTTTGTTCCTCTGTGTTGCACTCATAAATTATTAGTAATGTTATCGCACAATCTGTACTTGCCCAAGCCTAAAGGCAAGTAGGCCGAGATTGGTGTAACACGAGGGTAACCTTGTCACTATCACCCCAACAGGATACCCTTTTCTATTTAGGAGGAAAAACCTTCTCCAAGGGATACGTCCCTAGACCTAGTGGGTTGATGAAGGGAAAGAAATGATAAGCAAACTACCCCTCTCTCTAGGTCACTCAAGTCAAGTTTAAGTCTTGAAGGATGAAGAAAAAGAAAGATAAAGTGTACCTGCCCCTTACCAATACAACAACAAATGTTAAAGGCAATAACAAATGGTAATGATGCTTCAACAAGACAATAAACTTGTGACTATATGTTGTCTGTCTATGTATGCAACAAATGACAAGTAGATGATAGCGATAAGTAAATGATAACAAATGCAATTTGTATCAACAAGAATGCACTTGTGCAGACAATGTGAACAAGCATTTAAAGCATCAATGATAATACTTTGTCTTATGTGAGTTCAATAAATATATCAACCATCAATTGGATTTAAACAATCTGTCTAAATTAAATGTAACAACAGTAAAATAGAAGTAATGAAAGCACTAAACAAGTTTCAGAAATGTATTCTGCTAAGACAATTGAACAAACACTTTAGCATATATTGATAGTAACTTGCCTTGTACAAATTCTAGGTTGTTCTAAGGTGGTTGGTAGGCTGATATAGACTGTAAACAATGGCTATAACAGTGAATTATCAGCAGTAACTAAGTGGATGTTAGTATCTCTAAGCTAGGTTAGTTAACAAGTTAAAGTTATTAGGGTAATCAAGTAGGAAACAATTTGGAGTTTGAGTTTGAAAATACTTGTCAAAGAGTGAAGTTTGACTAGTGTCTTTCTAAGGGTAGTGGATTCAAGTAGGCGGCTTCCTTAAAGGATGCTAACAAGTGATTTTAAACATAATCCAAGAGGGAGAAAGACCCAGGAGGAGTAGCACCTTATGTCCTCCTAGGTTTGACCTCAAGAAGTGAGGAAGCTAGGGTGTAAGCACTTCTAGGCTCTAGCACCTCCTTCTTCTTGGATTTTTTATGGATGAAAATTACTTTGAACAATAACTAAGTATAAAACTCTAGAGAGCTATCACTTTAGGGCCCTATGGTTTCACTAGTTACTAGATCAATTCAATAAAGCTAGGCAAATGAAAAGCAAGAAAGTTAGCACTTTAAGTTTCTTACTTCAAGCATTAATTAAAACATGCAATTTCATAATCCTGTATGAGAAAGAAAACCATTACCATAACCATTTACAATGAAAAGGTAAAAATCTACTTACTTGCACCAAGAATAATCATGTAAAACCATGCAAGATTGCCACAAAACTTCATAAAATTTGTCCAAGTGCCAAAAAAACAAGCCTTAAAGAGTAGTGCCCTCCTTATTTCAGCCAATAACCCTTAATAGGGCGCAAATTTCAAACCTCCCCTCTCCCAAGTGAGAGTTATCATAAAATGAATGTCACTTTATGTTTATTTATACCAAAATTTGACCTTTAATTATTTTAGGTCAAAATATGAGGGCCGACCTCGCCAGTTTCTTACAAAACTAAATTCTAGATAGAATAAAATAAATTTGACTATAAAGGCCATCCTAGGAGTAACATCATACCCTTCTAGGGTGACATTGGACCTCTATCATGGAACTCTAGGCTCAGGGTGTGAAACGTTGGGTCTCCAAAGGCCAAAACCTTGCCCACACATGCTAATAACCTCAAGATTACCCCCAAGGTGACAACCATTGCATGTATAAACATCCAGAGTTGTATGGGTGGCATCCAAGGCCTCCAAAGGCCAACGTTTAGGTGGGAAAGTCACAACCTCCTGGGTCTAGGTCCACCAAAGTGCCTCCAAAGGCAACGTCCTTCTTCTTCTTGGCAGAACCCCTTCATCTTTATCCTGCCCCCTGGCTGGGGTTTCAACATCCATTAAATGGGCTTTAAGCCCTCATGAAGGTTTGAGCTAGTCATCTCTCCATGTACCTGTTCGTCGAGAATGGTCCTGTAAAGACAACAAGTACGCCCTCCAAGGGTCTATAAGTCACAAGCATCATAATACATAAATCACATCTAATAATTAAAATGCCCAAACATGTTCATTAAACCCCCCCTAAACCCAAACAAATTCTCAAAACGTTATGCAACTTGACAAGTCTAGGGTTTGGAACGGTCTCAGGGTGTCTTATTGGGACAATATCCCTTAAGTCAAAATTGTTTCCCTAGTGGAGCTTGATCCAAATCATGCAATTGTATAAGGTGGTGAGGAGAAAACCTTTGGGCATGGAGTGCATGTTATAGAAGGGAAATGTAACACTCACCTATGGGTGCCTTTGTTGAGGGTGAGCTGCACCTTGTCATGGATGCAAATGTTTCCAAGCCCACTGATTGCCATTTATTCTTTTTATCTTTGCTTTCTTATTTTATCTTTCTTTCTTCATGCTGCAAGGAAAGAGTTGATGGCCACCGCCTTGGCTTGGTGACCATATAGTGGCAGTTTCACCCACAAACATTTCACAGAGGTGAGAAGGTTGGCTCGTGATGAGACCCCCTTTCTCTTGGCCATGCAATCAAGAACCACTACCATGGCTTGGTGACCAGTTGGGTGGTAGTGTCATACTGCTACATGTTCATGGTCATAATAGGTTGGCTCATGATGAGACCTCCTATCCACCAACAAATTCCTTGAGTGTTTTATTCATATGTGGGTTATCTTTTCTTGTTGAGGAGCGTTTTAGTGCTTTCTCGGGGATCCCTGGGTGAAGCATCTCCAAGGTTTAAATTTGGCTCTTAAATTTTTCCAGCTACATTTCCCCCCCTAGGCCTTTAGCCCCTTCTTCCCATGAGGTAAGGTACAACCCTTTCCAAGTGGATCCTTCCCCAATTCCCAAAAATGTGGATAGATGGAGGGGATACAGATGGAAAATGGTAAGTATGGAGGGAACGGGCGATGACTCTTCAGATATCCATTAGGTAACAACCTATCCTAAAGGGAAACCAAATTACTAGGGAACCATGTGACCCTCCCAGGTTTGAACAAGGCAAAGAGAATAAAGTCAAGAAAACGTTATGAAATCCAGAAATATTCAATGCAACATGTTTAAATGTTTTAAAAATCGGAGCGATACATACCATGATACCCAGACTTATTACCTCATGTAGCAAGACTCATTTCCATTTTAGGACTAAGCCGGTGTGATGGATACTATTGTCCATGGTATGTGGTCTCTGTTCATGGAAAAAAGGGGCCCTCTGGGGCCATGCTCAAGTTGTCTGGCTCTCGACATTCCATGTCTAGGACTTGTGGGCCTCGAGACATGATCTCCTTAGTTACCCCTAGGTTTTGGGGTAGCATTTGTCTCAAACTCGGGGACATGTGCTAACAATAGAGCGCATGAGAACCTCAACATATCTGGTGTGAAATGTTCCTGCTAAGACTCAACATAAGATGTTAGTAATACCTGGGGTGGTGCTATCACCCCTTGTTCATACATGATGCAAAAATTTAAATTGAAATCAACTATCGAATCTAAAACATAATCATGAAAATACATATATACAAGTGAGGAAAACAATTTGAAAAGTGAAACTACAACTATGCTAATTTACAATGCAACGGTATATACAATGAATGAAAATGCCTACCTACTCTACCTCACCTGCACTTACCTTTCAAATGCTAGGTATAAGCATACAACTAGTACAACCACGCTAGCAATGTATCCTAACACCTGCCTCTATGTTTCATCATAAACCAAAACAATGACAAGTTAAGAAAAAAATAAACATGAGTTAGATCATGCATTATATCATAGGAAGTCGTAAAGTCTAACTCATGGAGGCGGGAGGGAGGGACAAAATTATGCAAAGTCACCCTTCCAGAAAAGTGATCAATCCATCTCAGAAAAGGATCGTGAGAGGTCAAGGACTCAAAGGGTTAGCTCAAAGAGTCTGAGGGTTGAATACCTTGGACGTCATCACTCCCTGGGGTCTGAAAAGGGATTAACAAGAACCTATAGAGAAACTGACAACTTCTCAGGGGAAAGCTGAAAGATTGAGATAATAAACTTCTTAAGGCATTCAACCTCCCCTTGAATTCTAACGAAAAGTTTTTCCCTAAAGAAAACTTGAAACAAGAGACATGTTCCCTAATTGCATCCTTAGTGACATAACGAGGTAAAGAAATAAGAGGGAGTTGGACAACCTTGTCACAAGTATCCTGCTTCAAGTAAGAAACGTCCTCACCTTTATCAAAATTTGAGCACAATGATGATTGATAATCTTCTTCATAGAATAAATCCAAGTGCTCAAAGGAATACTCATCAAAATCCTCAAGGTATGACCGAAAATCATCAGGAGAACATTGCACTCGATCATCCTTGGGTGCTTGGAAAACTTCTGTAATTATATCATCATCTTGTTTCCTAACGTCAACATTATTAGGAACATCATATGATTGTTGTAAAGGCAACAAATTTAAATGAAACTCCATATCATAAATGGGATCCTCATCAGAACCAATCACATCCCATTTACATCTTTCAACATGTATGAACTCATCAATATTATCAATTACGCCATTACTTTTATCATAACATGATGGATTTAATACATCCAAGGGATCCTCTAACACTTCTTCACCCTCCAAATCATAAAATAAAGCATCATCAAAATCTTGGAAAGGGAAATAACTTATTGTATTCGCTTTTTCTTGTGCAGGAGCATCAAAAGGCTTGGATGCCTTCATCAAAATGAAGAGTAACTATCAGTACATCATCCCATGATTCACCTCTTCAATTATATATCTTCCTTTGTCACAATATGAAGGGTCTAGCTCACCCAAGGACTCCTTTACTCCTTCACCTTCTGAATCATAGAATAGGGCATCAACAAAAACCTGAAAAGGAAAATGATTAACCTCATTCTCTTCGTCTTGTGCAGGAGGAACAGGACCTTGGATGCCTTCATCAGAGGGAGAGACACATATAAATATCTCACACTCTTAAGGTTCGTGTCCTTCATCCAGGTCTTCTTTGATGGAATCATGATTAAATTCTTTCTCTTTTTCATGGGATTTCTAACCTTCATCAAGATCCCTCTCCTTAGCCTTTTGCGAGTCAATGTCTTGTTCCCAATTTTCGTAGATCTCAAGAGAAATTATTCTTTCCAGACTAAGAGTTTCTGGGGTATCTTTGGGGTCATCAATCTTGACTTGTGGAACAAATAAATGTTCTACCTTGGATGAGGAGATATTGGCTTCGACTTCCATGGCCATGTCATAAGCTTCTTGGATTGTCCTTGGGCTCCTTTTATCGAGAAATGTTTTTGATTATCCTGAGAATGCCCTTATATAGATGACAAGGAGGAACTCAGAAATAGGACAATGGCTTCTATGGAGTTGTTGTGACATCCTCTTAAACTTGGCATGGAAGTCCTTAACGACCTCGTTCTGATCCTTCTTTATGAGCATAAGTCTTTGTAGTAACATGTCTGGATCCTCTTTGACATTCTATCTTTTGAGGGAAACTTCCTCTAATTGATCCTTAGATGTAATACTAGCATTAGGGAGGACATCATACCATCTTATAACATCATCATGAAGAGTAGCAGAGAAAAGTTTCATTGCCAGGTCTTCAACATCATCACTGATATGGTGGAGTTGAAAGAAGGCCCAAAAGGCACTCATATGGTCTTCAACATTTTCCTCATCACTACCAGTGAATCTTGGGAGCCATTTTTCATACCTCGGAGGCATTTGTCGAGGGTAACCCAGAATTTCACTCATATCCAAGGGTTTAAAATTACCTGGGTCCCATTGAGAATCCATGGTTGGCTTTATCATTAGTGTAGTCACCAGATAATCTATTGGTGACGGAAGTCACCCCTGGATTGCAGCATGAGCAGAGCCCGACGCCCATCAGTTTAATGTCACGTTTTGTTTATAAAAGAGATGATCAAATGGAAGTAAACTCAGAACAATATTGTTTCAACTTTGAAACTAGGCCGGGCATGCATGGGAAAATGAGGTCTTAGATAAACTTCAAACAGTGAGTTGTAATAAGGGTGAGTAGGGGGGAATACTTGTATAAGAAGAGTGCACAGGTCCGTCATAAACAACAGGTTTCTAACAGACTGGGGAAGAAAGTGTCCAAACGCAAGATCTTCTTACATTCAAACATAGAAAACCAAAGAATACAACAATGCAACGATAAATCCTTTATCATGACATAATTGCAACAATTCATGCAAATCAGTCGATCATGAACTCCCTAGTATGAGATGAAAGCTTAGATGGAGTAGGAAAATTGTTTGTCATAAAACAAGAAATCTCATATACAGATGCACAACCAGAGAACTAGAATGATTGTTAAAACTTTACGGTCGGGAGCTTTGCTCTACCATCGATAGATACAAAAATGGCGAAAACGCCTACATATACTCAGAACAACAACAACAACAAAATCTAGACGTCGCATTAAAAATATTGTGTCTGCATGGCTTCTGACAATCTGCACCTGCAGTCTCTGAATGATTGTGCACCTATGGCAGACGCAATCGAACTCTTGACAGCCCCATGGGCGAATCGACGTGCTTTTAATTCATCGCCGGACTTTCCCTTTATGGCGGAGATGATGTCTAACCACCACCAACTACTTAATAACTGCTTCCTTGGGATTGAGAACGACCCAGCTAACTTGGCACTTTTAAGACATGGAGGGTCCCTCGCGCTGCCACCTGGATTAGCCGAACGACCTGATGAACAGATGTGGAGGCTAGTATGAAGGCTGGGGCGTATAATGAGGGGTGGTGGATGGGCAGAGGAGACGTAGAGCGTGGGGCTAGTTGGGAGATGAGGAACACTTGGCATGAGGTGTCAGGTGAAAGCGAGAAAAAGGACAAAGTGTGCCACGAGGATGAATGGACAGGCGTCATGGAGGGAGGTGAACACATGGCAGCGGGGGAGAGGCGGCTCGGGAGGATGACATGATGGGGGGAAGGGCCCACGTCGATTAAAAGTAGAGCAGCTGAGAAGGATGGGATCGCCAGAGCACTGTTGATCCGGGCACTCTGATCTCGACCGTTGGGAAGATGCGTGCCAGATTCC
>SNQJ01S0003771.1:175230-188855 GCA_010110895.2 Picea sitchensis | reverse complement strand
ATATCCCGCTTCGGAGAACCAAAGTAAACTCCCAGGTGATCGAGCTTATATACGTATATAAATTTCCTCATCTTCTCATCTAAGGGAATCTCCTAGCGAGCGGAACCTGGGAGATACCTCGGTGGCCAATGCAGAATTAAAGACTATTTCGATCGATCTCATCGACCTTGACCCGCCGTAAGGAGCCTACTACTGGTAACCGTAGGGGGACCTGTGACTGGATCGAAAGGGGAACCTGTAGCCGGCTTAAGACAAAAATTATCTCTAGGGAAGACTAGGCTGCTGCGACTGAAGCAGGCACCGAAGGAAAGACTGGAGCATGCACCAGTAGCTGTGGTTGGGAATAATCCAATTATCAAAGGAGTTATACTTTAAGCTTAACCGAATATCTCAGCCATAGAAGGAGTTCCTAAGCCAACGCCTTATGATTCCAGGGGAAATCTCTTGACTGCATAACCCAATCTCCATCTTTACCCTGCGTCTCTAAATCATGTGATCTCATGTATCGGATCTTAGGGGTTAGCCCTCCTCCCTCGTCTTCTCAATCAGGAATTTAACCTCACTATAGATTGCTTCTTCCCCGTGCAGAGCTCGGTGTTGATCCCCCTCCCGCTCCTATCTCAGTTTGTGAATCTTAGGAGCCAACCCTTCAACCCTAACTAGTGGCCATCGATGCTATTGATCCTTGTCACTCCATGACATATATAAGACTTAAGCCCCTGAGAGATAGATCAATGGCAGTGGATCATAGATAGGTATCGGCGGTGAAAGATTGGCGTTGGCGACGAATCAATATTCATATCATTGTCCCAACTCGCCCTCATTAGCATGTTTGCCACCGTAGAGCCCTAACGTCGCCCAGTCATTTCGAGCACTTATAACGGATAAGCCTCTGTTCTACACACACTTCCTTTCCCTATTATTGTTCGAGTGAGTGCCTTCGTCTCCCTCTCATTCGAGTGAGTGCCTTCCTCACTCTCTCATTAGAGCGAGTGTCATTGCCTTAGTGATCGAATTTCACGTGGGTTTGGTTCGTTGTCTCTCGTGTGGGGTTGGTTCACTATCACCACGAGCACCCCATTCATTATATATATATATATATATATATATATATAATAATATGGATGGGTTCACTCACTCTTCACCGCTAAACTCTCCTTGCTCTAGGGTGGGTAGTTCCTTCGCTGCTACAACTATATAGATGGGGACGGGGAAGTGTTGCAAGCATTTTAAGTTAGTAAGTAAAGTAATAGAACGAAATGAATGGGAAAGTCGTTGGTTTCCCTATTGTATTGGTGCCATGACTATATTTATGCATATACATACATAGAGAGGATAAAAAAATAGCATAAGATTATACAATTATACGTATGTATAGATGGTGAAGTGTCGATGAAACGAAGTGAGTGCAGTGAGCGACCAACAACGAACTAACAAGCAAGGCCCCACCAAAAATCAATATTGTTGGATAAGGGGAAAATTGATGGAAACTATACTAGAGGGGCAAGTACAATCGAATTGTCGGACATAGTCATTCTCTCCATCATTAACTAGAGAAAGAAGGAAGAGATTTTTAAACAAACAACTAAGCCCCAATGCCATATTAATAAGTTTCCTCCCACTTCTTGTGGGGGTTAATCACTATGGGGGAAAGGTTCGAAGCTAAGTGAAGGGAACTTCACGAAGAGGGGTTATCCCCGAACGATCACCTATAATATTAAGGGGAGGCCCCACTGCTATGGCTTCCTCTCCCAAGTGCTCTTCCATTTGCTACTACTTCGAACTACATTTATTTCCTCATATTGAATAGGTAGGCTCTTAATAGTAGTTGATTTCTCCTAAATCGCTGAGCCAAGTAGGCCAGAACGGGCGGCTATTAGATGTCGCCCAACCGAACGAACCAATTCGTCCTCACTTTGTTGCTAGACAACCAACCAGGAATGGCCTTCTCTAGTTGTCGTCTCCCGACGCCTCCAATATGATCTAAAGTAAAACACAAATAGCTGAATAACCTGCATCCGACGTTGAACTTGAACCATAAGTAAATGTCTCCCTTGCTGCAGAATATTCTGAGCTGGCAAGAACTAATGATGGAAATGTGAGGAGAACTTCATGCTATAGCAAGTGTATTGGGGGGGAGAAGGGAGTTTCTCCCCTGAAGGACGGACGTCTCTGGAGCTTTTAATGAATAATACCCTGAATAAAGAGAGAATCAATCAGGGGTCCGATCTTTGATGCGACTACGGCTTGGTATTATTCCATCGCTCATCCCGGCATTTTTGAACAACAAATAGAGTTTGTCTCCATTGCTGCTATAATATAATGAAAGGGCCCCTGCACTTTTAAAATATAGGATTGAGAAATAACTGAGCAATACGTTCATCGCTAAGGGATTCGACGGCCCGCCCCTAGGAAATGAACAAGTAGGAGAAGGCTTGCCTTCGAGTCAATAATATGCATCTGGAGATCAGGGCTTTTAATAACGCGATAACATGAAAAGTGAGTGAAGGATCCGAGCTCGCATCTGGCTATCATAAGAAGATATAGCAGCATTCATATATGAAAGACCGGTCTCAAACATAGAACGATCGAACTGGAGGTCATTCCAAAGATCTTTCCACCCAACAGATTCGGGGCATTTCACCCCTCTATATGACTCCACTAAGCCTAGTAAGGGCCATGAAAACACTTCCCTGGGCCATGCTTCTTCCCAGGGTACCTCCTCTATGGAGTTATAATTAATTATTTCCTTGGCCTTTCCTTACCTAACTATTATACATACCCTGTTATCTTTCACCCGTCAACCCAAGCAAGTCCTTCCCCTTACTTTACTATCTCTCCTAACATCCAAGGTGAAATGGAGAAAGATAAAGATTGAGGGTTGTCTAGAGGAAGAGCTACAAGAGGAGCTAGACAATGTACTCTGTTGTTGCCTAGAAAAGGTGGTTGATCGCTAGGTCCTGGATGATCTCATCTAATTGCTGGTATGGGATCTAGACTGGTAATGTTTCTGGGGTTACTAAAAAAGAAAAATGTTCCTCCAGGATTGCATTGATCTGGGTTCGGAGGCAAGGCTACTATCAATCAACCTCTTGGTGCCCCTAGTAGATGGAAGCACTGTGAAAAAGGAAGTGATCCTCTAAGTGGAAGCTGGTCTTGGGTGTGCCCGGAGGGGAAGAGAGCGGAGCTGGAAGGCATCCTGCATGTATAAGGATAGACATCTCTGGTCGAGGTACCTGAACAAACTAGAGAGAGTCTGAATCTCTCTGAATAGACAATGGAACTGCCCTCTGATCTCGTAGTAGATGGGGTAGAGAGAGATGAAGTGATCCTTAGTATAAACCTCCTAAAGATGGCATAGCTAGCATATCCTGTTTGAGCGGTCAGTCTAGTGATCCACCTCTACTCGAAGTCTATGTGAACCCACTCTGAATTGACCTAAGGGAATATCAAGAGTGTGCATGCAATGGAGGAGTGTTTGATAGGGACGAACAATGAGACCATCCCTCAATTCCATGAATTGCTCAGCATAGAAATCCATCTTTAGACGTAACACCCCTCGAAGGGTTTATCCAAGTGATATATATAATATATATCAAAATAGAATCTCGAATGATCCCAGTTAACTCCTACCTAGGGGGTATGAGGTAGCCAGGCACATCCATAGAGTATCTAAATGGAGTAAGTCGATCTATCACAATGCTACAGACTCAAAAAGATCTGAGACCCCCACGTACCAGTAATGATTCATACCCAAATTGCTCGCTAAGGTGGGTGATGGCCTCCGAAGAGCAGTAGGAAAAGTACAGATATCAGTCCTATCCCTTCAACGAGTTAGCAAATCTCTGAAGGTGATACAAAAGTATATAAAAACTAAACAAAGTCTTAAGCCAGTAGGCCTGAGCACCAAACTCGATAAGGACAATGGGCTGAGGGATTGCCTACTTGCATCTGATGATGCCGAAGGAGGATAATCTTCATTCTCTCTACTAAGGCCCAATCTGACTCTAGAAAAAGAGGTCCCCAAACCTATGAACCATAGAGAACTGTGGGCCACACAAGGGTGTCCATGAGAGATATCTTGGACAATATGTCTTGAAAGTGGTTCCGAAAACACTGTCTCTCGAGAAGGGCTAAGGATCCATAGCCCTTGTTGACCAAATGTTGAATGGCATGCCTCATACTGAAGCAAGGTCTTGTGAACTATACTCCCAAGTAGGTGTAAATGGTGGTGATCTCAATCTCCTCCCCTCTGAAAAAGAAATGGTGATCCAAGAGGGCCTTCTTCAACCCATTGAAGGTCATCACCTTAGTTATACCCAAGTTGACCGTTAACTAATGAAGGTCACAGAAAAGGGCCAATGCATCAAGATATGTCTACAACCCCTTTGGAGATGAGGATAAGAGGACCAGATCGTTAGTTAAAAGAAGTATATATATATATATAAGAACACTTTATATATATATGCAAGATGAAGTACAAGTATATACCATGGCTTGATACAAGCTGGTAGAAGTCAAGCTCTCCAAACCCTAGCTAGGGAAACCATACGAAAACCCTAGCTACCAACCCCATCATTTCTATCCAGATTTGGTTGCTTCACAAAGATCCTCAATAAGCTAGCATACACACTGACAAGTCCTGCTTGGCACCTTCACTTGTCTCACACAAGTGAAAAAGATAATATCCCTCTATATTTTCCACATCAAGCATTCCAAGTAGTAAGAGGATTTCCAAATGCCATAACACCCTAGTCTTCTTCTCTCACAGGAACTACTTGCTCCTTCTCATACCCTACCTTCCTTGTTTTCTTCAGGCAAAACCCCAACCCTAGTATTCCCCTAAATTGATTTAATCACCTTAGCGCTCAATATAAAGAGATAAAATAAAAATGAAAAAGAGTACAAATAGACTCATTTGCTCCAACTCTCACATATAAAACACAAGAATGTTATTACATGATTGGACAAGAATGAATGTAGAAAAAGGAAGATATCCTATATGAGAGGTGAGGGAGGCCAACAACACAAAATGGACCTAGTTCACTACAAATGACCTAACTACAATATAAAAAGGCCCACATGTGAAGCACTCCAACTCTACGTAACACATGTTAAGCTTCAAGGCATGCACATAAGCAAGGGTCCAAGGTTCAGTGCTCCTAAACAAAGGTAGAATTATCCTCCTACGGTGCTCCTACGAAGGCCTCCAATGCTCCAACACTCCTCCTCCAAAGAGCTTCAATGCTATAACACTCCCTCGCAAGTCATGTGTACCTCTGGGTCCACCCATCCTACATGATCTCTTCTCAACCCAAATGCCTTGAACCAAGTATACGCCTCCATGCAAGCAACCAAGTGTCCTCCAAAGTAAGTCGTTCTCCAAACAAGCAACCAACCTTCGTTTAGACAGACGTAAGGCACCAATAAAGAAACACCCTGTCTGTAAATAAGTTGGTTTGTACTAATAATACAGGTATAAATATTATGTAAACACTATGACTTGTTCATACTAGTAATCAGCTTAAAGCTTGAATACCATGCTTTCTTGTTATCTATGGATTCGAACCAATTAGACACACATAACTTATGAGCTTGTTATGTGCTTACTATATTATGCAAATACTATAGGTATCTAATACTAATATTCCATGATGAAGCTGGATAAATGTAACAATGTTTCCAATACAGGTGAATTACAGATCCTATTAGGAGTAGTCAGCTGGTTTCCATTGCTTGTAATACTCATATCATGGTTGTTGTATTCCCATTGATTATGCTCTAAGCAGTGATAACATGATGGTTACTTCCGATTGATTACTCTTTACAGGTTCATTTTAATGAAGACTGGCATTCGCTGGGAGCTAGAAACCTCTTTCGTCAATAAGCACATGTGTTCTTGTCAGAAGTTTCCTCCGCCTTCGCTTGCTCTTGACCCCCGCCATTATACTAGATCTCTTGGGGCTTGCCTAGCTCTTTCTTGACCTGGCTGGCTAGATCTATAATTCTCTTAATTTCCCAACCCAAGAATAGATATAGATAGTATAATACCAGACCTTTCGCAGAGCTCAAGACCTTTCAGGACCTTCCCTCTCTGGCTTTGGCTCTATCTGCCTTTTCTCTTCCTTTAGCTAGCTAGCCGTACCTTCGAGAATTGAAGGCTGAGTCTTACTCTCTTTCTTACTGAAGAGTCTTACCCAAGCAAGATAAGGCCACTTATTCATCTTCCCCTCAATCTCTTTCCTCTCTTCAAATAGCTACGCCTTATAGATAGGAGAACCCTTACCCTATAGACCTTCCTTGACCTAAAGAAAGAAGGTGATCCATTCGATTGACAGGCAGCAGAGGCACCCTGAAGTGGACCTATCGATTCGATCACCCACCTGAGGTTCGGGTTTGAGATCGCTTCATTTATGATTATTCACTCTCTCCCTCCTTCTTCCTGAGTTAGGGGAGGGTGGATTCGAAGGTGGATCGGGTTTGTGTCCATCTACCTATCTATATATAGATATAGATAGGATGCTCCGGGTCAAGAGCCTCCATAGAAGTAGGTTCAGAGAGAGATTTCTGAAGCGTTATTGACGCTGCCTATTAACGACCCCGGACACCACCGCGCAGGTTCGGGAGCCCACATCCCATCTCCCCCTTAGGATGGAGTTCCGATTATTCGCAGCGTGCACATGGACGCCTTCTTATTGGCCGAGTGAGGGGCATTTGTATCCTTGGCGATCGAGCTAGGTGAATGTAGCATTACGTAATGGGCCGCCAATCAACCTGCCTTCTTACTTATCTTTTTTTCCCGCTTTTTCTTTTCTTTATTCCCGCCCCCATAAAGCCTTGGCCTTCTCTTTTCTTTCTTCAAATTATTCCTTCCCCTCAAACTATTCTCTTCAAATAGCTACACCTTAAGTGTAGTGTAGGGATATTTTAACACATAACAAGTGAGAATCATTATTCCAGTTCACTGAACAACCCTTTGGCGACCGCTAGAGGGACCGAGAACCAACCTTAGTCTCTCATGCTTGATAAGAGACTGAGCATCCCAAGCACGCTAGGCAAGATGAACTTAAGGTTTTTCACATACCCTTTCGGTTCGGGCGGCCTTATCCTTGGAGCTCCGTGCACTCCACATCGTTCAGGTTAATGAGATTCACGTGTGAAGGAAGGTAGAAGGCCTTGGGGAATTCCGAAAGTCCGGTCCTGTTCATCTCGATAGAGGTCGAACTTCTTTCTTAGTTCCAGAAACGGTCAGCTCAGCATTAGTTATGACCGATGTTGTCACTTCATCCAGCTTCATGATCGCACCTCAATGTTCATAGACCGCTTTGGCGCTCTTACTTCACTTATAAGTAAGGGGGGAGCGGTTCCTCTCTTAAAGAATTCCATTGTTCGAACGAAGCCAACCACCCCAATAAACAAGGAAGGGTTTGTTTAGTTCACCACGTTACGGCCGGCTCCTCGATCTGGCGGTGCTTGCTTCCTTCAGCGAGTCTGACAGAAGCTCCAAATCACTCCCTTAAGCAGATCTCGGTAACGTCTGGTCCTTTATCCTTTTGACCTAACCACATCATTAATGCATATACTAAATGCAAGCATAGAAACCATCTCATGATTCATACCCAAGCTGGGTATGACATGCAACAAATATAAAGCAATCATCTACGGACTGACTCTAGTTTTTTGGGGCTTTATGTTGTAGTGATTTTTGATTTCGATTTGAACCCTCTATTGGATTGGTTGGTTGGAGGGGGCTGGCTCATTCCCTCACTCATATCTACGAAAGAAGGGAGCACTCGATCGATGAACAAATAGAAAGCAATCATCTCTTGTATATATATACTAAAAGTCAACAAACACATTTATAAGCATAAAAATACACAGTAAGAGCACTTATCTCATTGTAACCAACTGGCTGCAACAGGGCAACGTTCCATCCAGCCATAGACATGCCATGCTCATGCATCTCTCAGCATGCCATGTCTACCCTACTGAGCATTACCGACTTCATCAATCAATGGGTTAGGGCTAACTCCATATCCTAGGGTGAAGACAATAATAAAAGGGGTAAGGTTGATCCATCATCTATCCAGTGCTGCTTCTAATATAAAGTCATGGGTTGGACAACACTCCATCTCCTAGCTAGGGTGCAGGCAATAAGTCAAAGTCTGGTAGAACAGGTGAATAACTAACTACTATGAGGTTAAGGCATTATAAGTCTAAGTCTATTCCTAGCTAGTGGGTGCCCGCTAATTCCAGAATCGTATCGGCTCCTCAGCGGGACCAATGATTCATACATGGTAACCAGAATAATTCATAAGGCAAGGCACGAACTGGATTCCTGAAGAAGATAGAAAAGAAGGCATGGAATGAAGATCTATGAAGAACCAAAATGGGGGGCTTGACACCAAGGAAAGGGAAGGAAAGGGAAGTGGATGCTTGCCTCAATATTAGAGATAGCCCACATCGTTTGAGAGGGATGGTCCAACGGACGGACAACCCATAAGGGGGGTTGGGCTTATTGAGTTTTCTTGCTGGCGAGGTGTGTGGGGCTAGGTGGTCCAACGGAACACGAAGGAGGAGGTGGTTTGGCATGAAAGAAGACAGGCGTTATTAGGCAGGCAGATTTATTATTGATAGGTTGTCATATACAAGGTTATCCCTTCTTTCTTAATGGGGGCGTCATGCCGGTTAGACTACTTTTGCTTCTCCTGGTGCTGCTTGGAATTACCCTGGAACTGCCCTGGTAACTGCGACTGCTATGCCTTTGCTGGAAATACTAGTGCTCCTTGGACTGCTCGGAATTATGCTCCTTCAACTTATTATGGAAATGTTGGTTCAACTGGTGACGCTGGGAACGCTGTTAGGAATTATGTTGGGCCTCCTTCCTTGAACTTGTGGGCAGGCTTCATGCTTGCTAACTGGCTTGTTGTTTATTTAAGAAGCACCTAATCCATTTATTTATGAAGCATGACATAATGGTTCTATTTAGGACTTTCAAGCCATTGGTGGTTCCCACCCCTAAGAAGGGTGCGCCGTGCCGTTCCAACTTGTTTCAATGGCCTACGAAATAAAATGGCCGCTATAGAATTGGGTTCTACCATACTCCCTGATCTGCAACAAGTGAAAGGAACGAGGCAGAAAATAGTATTAATCATCCCTAATCTGCAACAAGTGAAAGGAACGAGGCAGAAAATAGTATTAATCATCCCTAATCTGCAACAGTGTTAGGAGCGTTGCAGGCGGGTCCCTCAAATCATGCATCTCATCCTTCATCTGAAACAGGTGTGGCAGGCAGATTTATTATTGATAGATCCAACAAGGTTGATATAGGAATATATGTTTGGTCCCCAAATCCGGGCTATAATCATATCGAACCTATCTGGTGACCTTTGCTTTCTTAAATTCCCGTATGGATAGGCCAGGTTCATATTCTCTCTCATCTGGATACGTTACCCTCCCATTGCGAATTTACCAGTTTCAACTTAAGAAGACGTCGTGCGTGGAACGAACATACGAACAACTGACTAAAGGCACACATGGAGTCTACCAGCCACCATTTTCGAGCCCTTGCTACGGTCTTTACAGGGGAATTATTTCGATACAATAAATAAATGTTCTGGATTTACCAGTTGACCTGTTTCGGGAGACTCTCCAGTTGCAGAACAAAAGGAATGGTTTGGTTGATAACTAATTGCACCGGACTGGTATACTTCTCCTCTTGGCTTTGCTTTAATAGAATACATTCGATTGGAAGAGAAGCGCACCTTGACTCATGCACTCCTAAACTCCTGAAATAAGGAACTGGTTTGAAAGATTCACTCATGAGCTATCTTACTAAAGGAATTCCAGTCTCCTAAACAGTCGTCGGGAACAGGAGATCAAATATAAGTGTACCTTTTAATTAAACTAATGGCATCCCTTTGATTGCTTACTTCCCTAGCAAGGTATTCCATATTGTCATCAGCTAAGAGCTAGATTCAATATTCCAGATGCGACTGCTGTTCCAGGACAAAAGACCGGGAAAAAGGAAATAGATTAAAACAGCTTAATTTAAATTCTTCTTTAATTAAATCGCTACTTTCGTGGGGTCAAAGCAGAATTTTATCATAATAAGATAATGTATTTTTATATTTTTAAAAACTAAGACATTTTAGGAGCGAAGCCGCTTGTCCTTCCTAGGGCAAGGAAGTTTATATCTAATTCATGGGATTGAATAGACTGCTGCGCGGGGCTGCTCAATTGGACTGCACAGTTTGGCTGCTTAGTTTGGGCTACTCCGCTAATCCAACGGGGCTATGCTAATCAACTGGGATGGATAATACGATGGGATTGGAGAATCAACTTTGAGACTCGAGCTGGGATACTTGGATTGGATACCAGTTATTTAAAACATATTAAGTTCTTCTTAGGGTGGGGGCGTACCTCGGTCCTCGTTTCATATTATTGGCTAATCAAATTGCTACTTTTGAGCGCACAAAGCATAATTTTAATAAGAACATGAAAATCTATTTTACATTCACTGAAACATAACCTCTCCCGTTAGGGAGAGCAGGTTCATTACCTAACCTCCGTTCTGATCGTTTACCTAGGATTCCCTTTTGGTTGCTGATAGCCTCAGCAGGGGGGGGGACAATGCTCATTACACGTAGTAGCTTTTTATATATGTTCTTCTTATGGATTACCTCTTTGTGATATTAGCATTGCTAGAGTTTTTTTAATTTATTGATATAAAACATGTTCCAAGATAGGTGCTCCACAGACAACACAACATCTACTGCAAGGGGCGACGAATAAGCCGGACGAACGACAGCCAACGGAAAGATTTATTTCCAAGAAGGAACGTGCATAAAAAGAAAACGAATAATATAATTTATTACGTCGAAAGGCGTATACCTATTGATAATGGGCAGATTTAATAGGGGTTTAGTGTGATAATGGGCAGATTTAATAGGGGTTTAGTGTTTAATAAGTTTTCTATGGACATGATTAAATATGGCTGGAATATTCTTAGTAGTCAATCATTAACTTCCTAGCTATTATAAAGACATCCGTTTATGTGTTTACTTTTTTACATTTACCTAATCATATTTAAAAATTACTTTGATAGCTCACTGATTGCCACCTAAGAGATTAACAGAAATTAAAATATTAACACCAGATAAATGAAGCCCAACCATTTATTTGTTAATCAATAATAAAATTTAATATATTCTTTTAAGGATTTTTTTCATCTTATCGACCTTTCGACGTTGATCAGTGACAATTATGTGGCTGTGCTAATAATAATAATATTTACAATCCCTAAGGGGAACCGCTTTTGAATAGATCCACTTTTATACCATCTGAAGCACCAACCACCAGGTTTGGGCAAGCACAAAGTCTTTGTGGGCCAGATTCACAAATATTTCTAAGTCAATATTTTTGCTTTTTGATAAAACACCTTTTAGGGGGTCAAAAGAATTATGATCACTTGAGCTATTCAAATGAATTTATTTTGATTGAAGATTGGCATTTAATGAAGGTTATCTATTAGTGGCAAGATGCGTTCATTGGCTGGGGATACTTGGCTTTGTTATTCAGAATGCCACTTATAAAATAAAATGGCTAGAATCGCTAATCAACGGCTAATAGAAGAGGATTGGATATTTGACTGAACTAATACACCGGGTGGAATAGCTGCTGCACTTTGCTAATTGGCTTGGATACTCAAGCTGGGCGATCAACTTTCGTTTTTTTACATTATTTGTCTAATTCTAATATAATAGCATCTTTAGTGGATCCAAGTAGGGCTCATCACAGATAATAAAAGGGAGTTTATCCTCTATAAACTATACCCTCTACCTAATGGGAGGGAGAGTCCACTATACTCACCCCTTTGAGAGCGTCTCTATCAGATAACCATTTTTCCAAGCTTGCATAGTTCCTTGCCTTCTGGATACAAGACCCATAGTCTAGAGTTTAAGTTAGTAGAACACAGGTAACCAATATTAGGAGTCTTTGTTTTATGAGCTATGGTTTTCCCCTACTGAGTAGTGGGAAGTCTAGCGGGCAAACAATCAACGTAGTATTCGGTTAGGCGGGTCAACGGACAGACAAACAACAAACAAGAAAAGCCCACACATGTTTAGGGTCATTAACTTACCAAGAAAGAGAAAGTTTATGTTCTTTAATGCTGGCCGGGATCAGGTGCCAAAGGTAAGGTGGTGTCTGCACAGGTAGAGCAATAGAAGAGCTAGGTTCACAATAGCTTGGTTATATACGATCGGTAAGTTAGGTTTCTTCGCCCAGGACAGGTTGAAGAGAAAGAGAGGTTGAAATGCACCCGCGTTCCCAGCTTACTACGAGATGAATGAAACAACCCTCTCCTTTTGGTCGAGCGGCTCCACCCCTTTAATTTAGGGCCCAGTATCACGCATTCTCTTTCACGCTTTCAGGTCCGCATTCCCACTTGTATAATGAAATATATAATAGGCAAGCAAATCTATTTCAGATTGGGAGGAAGGCTCCACTAAAACTGGATTTTTATTACTAAATTATACCCCTTTCTAAGCTTTTATATAGAATTACTTTCTTTATTGCTTGCTCTAATCCGTCCATATAGAAATATAGCATATCCATCCATCCCGGATTTTACCTTATAGCACTTAAGTACCCCATGATCCCTGAGTAGCCCACCGCATTCATGAGTCACCCGATATCTAGGGGGGGAGTAGTATCTTCCTCCATATGAGTAGTATACCAGGCAATGGTATGAATCCATCCATTCTGCAATAGATAAAAAAGTGCCTTGCCCTAGTAAGGTGGCTCCGCTCCTGAAAAGCCAATATTGATAAAAAATAAATTCATTGTAGTTTCTGCAATGAGTTGTCATGCATGTTATGGACCCACTTAAAATAAGATTTATCTAAAATAAGAATGTCAAATTATAATGTTTTTGCGGAATAGGTATCAAGGTGACTCGGTGCTTGCTCCCGACCGACATTGTAGCTTATTAAAAAGCGTCTAAACTCCAAATAAGGTTATAGGTGCGGTGTGAGCTCATTATCTAAGAGCATATCCATTTTATTCTCTTTATTTTGCTATGGATTAATAGCTAAATCTATATCTCCTACCGTCCAGCCTGCCATCCAGCCAAAAACTTATATCTTTCCTTTATTCCCTGTTGCATTCGAAGACTCCCAGCAAAGCGTTGTAGTATCCTCAGCCAGCCAGCTAATGTGGGAATTCTGCCAAATATAGAGAAACAAATGGCCAAATGTAGTAATAAAAAGTTAATTTTATTACCTGCAATGAGTCGTAACATGTTCATTCCCAGCAGCAGTCGAATCTGGAGCGTAGCGACCTCTCCCTACAAGGGGTAGTAGGAGTACGACCCGAAGTAAGAGGGAGGAGAATAGGCCCAGCAACAGAACCAACACAACCAGGAGGAGCGGGGAGAAGTAGGTCCAGCAGATCCATTTGTTTTTATTGACCTAGTAGTTTATCTAGTTCTCTTGACTCATTTGATCCAACCGCACCGGAAACACCCTGTTAAGGTCCTAACCCGCACATAGGTAGATTAATGTATTCGGATGTAATAAAGGTCAATATTAATAAGACCTTTCAATAAAATAGAATAAGGCGGA
>SNQJ01S0003770.1:180541-217439 GCA_010110895.2 Picea sitchensis | reverse complement strand
CTAGGGAAAGTGTATTATTTTGTCCTGTTTTGTTCTAGATCCAGGTGGATATAGGGAGATCGGTTTGTGTCCACACTTACGGATTTATCCAATAACATCAGTCATCAAGTCAATCAAAACTTCTTCAACTACTTTCTCAATAGCGTTGAGCTCATCCGGAATACAAGCTCAGTTCAACTAGCTCGGGTGTGAAATGAATGCACAGACTATAGTGAACGGTATGCGAACAAGGCAATGATCACAGGGTGAAGTAATCTCAGATTTCGAGCTCAAATTCTCACTTAGCAAAAAGTATTCTCTGTGCATGGCACGACGAACTAAGTAGGGAAATTTAGCAACGGTCTTCTTAGAACAGGTATGAAGCTGAATTAACTTATGTTCTGTCCATTATGGCACAGTCTAATGGTATAGTGGCGAGCCATAAATGCTTTCTGACCCGTTCAAAGTGGCATTTGAATGGTTATATTGGATTCCAATAGCTATATTACTTCGCCTCGACGAAGTGGCATATGTCGTTGTTCTGATATCCCAACGAAGCTCCCATTCTGCAAAGTGTCTTGTTGCGAGGTACCCTCTGGGATCTTCTGTAATTTTTCAATCTTAGCCTTCTTCTTACTTAGATTTCTAGCCTTCTTTCCAGTGAGCTTTAACTCAGTGCTTCTCTTCTCATTTTGATTCTTATTTTCCTTAGACATAGTCACTTCGTGCTGGTGAGATTCTCTCTTAGGATTTAGGTGTATCACTTCTTCTTTGTCTGGGATAGAAATTTCAACCTTTTGTGTAGCTTTGGCCTCGATATCTAGGCTTCTAGTGTCAGATGACTTCGAGCGGTTCTCATGTTCTTCTATCAACTGTGCGATCCTTTTAGTCATGAAATATTTTAACTCTTGTCTCTGTTGTTCTAAAACCTCTTCTTCTTCCTTTTTTCTGGCTTGATCTCTTTCAATCCAAGGTTTTCCGAGTAGCATAGTAAACGGGGTGTTGTCCTCAATGAATTTGATAATCTCAAAATCTTTTTCTGTCGAAGTTCCATTGACTGTCATAGGTATTTGAGCGAGTTTTCCACTTAACATTATCAATTTTCCTCATAATAGTCCTATTCCTCCCAGTGAAGGAATCATGGAAGGCTTCCCTATAGCTTCCCAAGTTCTTTCTGGCATAATGTTCACTCGTGTTTCTTCATCAAGAATATAGTCAATGTTGAAGTCCCCTATTATTTCTTCGACTTGCTCCTTTTCTTTGAAGATCTCTGATAATGAGACATCTTTATGTTCCTTCAAGGTTTCTTTCATTTGTATTAATACTTTCTCTAATTCTTGCTGGGTTTCAGCCTTTTCTGGATCTGCCTTATGGTCTTCTTGATTCAGATTTATCCTTTCAAACTTAGCAATAATTCTAGGGAAATCCAATACCTCGTGGTCCATAGCTTTGCAACAGAGACAACTAGGTATTCTACCAGGGCATTCCTTAGCTATATGGCCTGGTTTTCTGCAACTGTAACATAGGATTAATCCTCTCTTTCTTTTAAATGATCCCCAACCTCTTTGTACTGCGCACTAGAATTGTGATAGCTAACCTACAAAAAATTATTTCTAGGATCCTTCATCCATTTTTTAGTCCAGACATTCTTTCTATGCATAGGTATAACATATCTATCATTATACTTATCATATCTATTCATATCAAACTTTCTTTCATCTATTAATGCCCTAAGTTTTAAGTTAGGACAAAATCTATCAAACATACCTAAATCCATGCTCTAGAAACAAAAAAAATCACTTATTTTACTTCTACAAAGCACAAATCTTCCAGATCTAAGAACTTTTAACTATTATTACCTTTATTAGAGAACAAAGATTACAAATATTACCTCTTTTCTGCAGATCTAACCTCTTTCTTTCAGAAAATTTCCACTTTTACTTTTCTTTGAGCATAGAGCATTCAAATCTCGCTTCTTTTCTTCAGATCTGATCTTCCTTTCTTCAGATCTGACCTTATTCCTGGCACAAAGCTTCATAGGTCGAGTAAAAAGCTGCGCACTAGGGAAACAGATCTATGCACAGAGCTTTCTGTTGCAAAAATTTTCTTCTTCCTCAGTTCCCAGCAATCATAGTTTCAGGTCTCGGCAACAGAACCATTTGTTGGCCTCAGGGTTTAATGCTCAAGAGCGTGCCAACAAATCCCTAACTACCGGCCCTTTTGGAAACACCTGCGAAGCAGGTGAAGTCTCACCCGAGGTAGAGGCAGGGGTGGTTGCAAGACTCAAGTGTCTGCAACCTTAGCTAGGACACAGATCTTTGATTATATCATTTACAGAGCACTTAACATCGATCATTCATCAATATTCAACCCTTATTATACTTCGTAGATAGCACAAAGCTTCGCGGTGTACACTTAGATCTATAGTATTTTAGCACTTAACCATAGTAACCCAAATAAAATCCAGTAGATCAGAACTAAGCATCCTCATACACATAAGATCTAACAATCATATATATTTAAGAAGCACAGAGCATAAGTGGATATATCAAAGCACATAGCGTAAGAAAAGATAAGCACATTGAATCAAAGTACAGAGCATAACACACAGATTTACGTGGTTCACCCCCACCCTGGGGCTACATCCACAAGATCTTCTTCTTTATTATTGCCTTCAATTTGTTACAAGCACAAAGCCTCCAAAACCCTTCTTCACATAGGACAGAAGATCTGCACAGCTCACTAGATCCTTCTTCCTTGCATTACAACACTTAACTTTCTATAAAAACCTCACAGTACTTGCACTTAGCCTTTCAAGCCTTACACAGTTCGCACAGAGCACTTATTCAACATCACATAGATGCACTACCAATAGCACTAAGCAATCACATCTACTACTTCTTACATTGCCTATCCTTCTATTTATACATTACAAAAGTGGGCCTAAGTGTGGGTAAACCCACGGGCCGACATCCCTTTCCCATTACATTAACCCAAAACCCTAAAAGGGGCCCAAAAGTTGACCGAGATCCTGTGATCTCTGCTTCGCCTGGCGCTCCATCTTTGACAGGTTGTTGAAGTCCAAAAATGGTCAATTATGACCAAGTGTTCCTCAAAACTTGGTCAAGGGCCAACATATATGAATCCTTTTGTGCTCCTCCCTTCCACCCTCACTTCATAAGAATCATCAGTTCTTATTCTTGGACTCTACTGTTGTTTTGATCTTCTGATATAGACTACAGAGACACTTCTTTTTCATTGTTCTTCCTTGCTTATATAGTCACCCAACTAGTGTGAGCTATGAATCACTGTGTCCCTTTGTTTGGACCATCACACCTCTTTATTTAGATTAACAAAAACAATGTTTTTTTTTCTTCATTATTATTCAAACATTATCATGAAGGATTTTCAAATTAGTTAGAGTGATTTTCATAAATCAATCACTGATATGGATCGATTATGTTTTTAACTCGATTCCATGTCTCTGCAAATATTGCAAAAAATAAATTATGTAGAGGCTCTTCCTTCAAATCATTTACATGTGACCATATGCGCAAAAACATGGGCTTATTAATTTAAACGATGTTCCTAGTGATTCACACCTTATGTGTTCACAACCTGTGACAGGGGGGTGGAACCTAGTCCTCCATAATTTTCCCTTCGAACGTTTTTCTCTTTCATCCAGTCTTCTGAAGTTTTGACCTCTCGCAAGGATTGATCTAATGGTTAGCATGATTCCCGGAACCAAATCAATAGTCTATATTTGATCCTGACACTATCCTTCCACTGCTTAATCCAACGACTATGACTTAATCAAATATTGAGATGGGCGACCACTATTTACTTCAAGACTTAAGGACTTCGGGGATTCATAGGTCCACATAATTCTTGTTCCAATTTCCATCGGAGTTGGTCAGTGCCGAAGTGGTCAACATGGGAGTGATTACATCATATTTCCACTACGTTTTGATCTAACGGTCATGTGAGAATCCAAAGGATCTTTAGATCAATGGTTAGAATTGAATTCGGCCTTCGGAGCTTCGGGTAGTTGTTGGTTTTCCCCGAAGAACAAGCTCCCAAAGTGACATAACTTTTTGACGTCACTACTGAATTAGCACTGGCCGAGTGGATACCGTGTGTCACTTTGTGACTTACGTGTACCTAAAATGCCAACTAGACCTTGACACTTGTCACCATTTTATTGTGCCATGTGTCCTTGTCGACGTGTTATTTACTGACGTGGATTTTCTAATGTGTCACATGTCCTCCTCCTGCATCTAACAGTCATATTTTCATCTAAATCTTTGATCCAACGACTGTGATCAGTTCTAGATCAATGGTCTAGATTCATTTCAGCCTTTGGGACTTCGGGTTATTTTCTTTTCCCACTTCCCAATTCTCCCGGAGTGATATTCCCCGAATAAACCTCAAGTAAATTGACTTCATCTAACGATCCTTCTTTGACGTGAAAAACTTAACACGATCCAACGGTTTTCGGGAATTCGACTATTCAGGATCTCGTGAATCCTTGATCCAACGATTGTGATCAATTCTAGATCAATGGTCTAGATTCATTTTGGCCTTCGGAACTTCGGGTTATTTGGTTTTCCCACTTCCCAATTCTCCCATAGTGATATTCCCCGAATAAACCTCCAGTAACTTGACTTCATCTAATGATCCTTCTTTGACACGAAAAGCTTAACACAATCCAATGGTTGTTGGGAATTCGGTTATTCAGGATCTCATGAATCCTTGATCCAACGACTGTGATCAGTTCTAGATCAATGGTCTAGATTCATTTTAGCTTTCGGGACTTTGGGTTATTCTCTTTTCCCACTTCCCAATTCTCCCGGAGTGAGATTCCCTAAATAAACCTCGAGTTACTTTACTTCATCTAACGATCCTTCTTTGACACGAAAAGCTTAATATGATCCAATGGTTGTCGGGATTTTGACGATTCGTGACTCTAGAGCTCTGGGGTTCGAGGGTAGTGGAACCGATGCCAACCATAAATCTATTGGCAGGTGATGATCGATGGTCGGTGTCTATTTCAGAACCAAAACTTACACGATCATTAACTCCAACCCTTTTTTCCTGCAATGGTTCGTCGTCGTTGATCTACCCTTACTGAGATTCGATGGTTAGGACTTAATCAGATTTTGATCCAAAGTTCCTCCTCTATAACTCCCAGATCTGACGGTCCTGGTTTGTCCTGAAATCTACATTAGTGGACAGGATTCTCCCTCGATTCTTTTGTAGTTTTACTGTGGGGATTTCAATCTTGATCATGTTTCTGCATTGCACTTTCCCTTTTGATATTTTTGGTAGATTCTTTTGCATGTTGTTCATAACAACTCATCATCACTGCAATGCGCTTTCCCTTCTGAGATTTTTGGTTTTGTACTTGGATTATAACTGATCGAGATCATTGATCTATTGGGAATTTGATCCCGATGGTGCTTCTGCATTGCGTTGATCTCATGAAATCTAATATATTGCCTCTCTCGAGCTTTAGGTAGATTCATCTGCATGTTGTCCATAGCAACTCATCATCACATCATAATGACATCGGTTGTTGACATCATTGACAACACATCAATGAAAATATGTCCAACACAAGGAAAGTCATCAAATCTTGGAAGAAGTACATTGGATTATTACAAGCTTACATGATCAGTTGAAAGAGGCCAATGAAATTGAATAAACGCTCAAGAGTCAGAAGAAGTACATGGAAGCCAAAATAGTAGAACAAAAGGAAGAAGCAAAAAAGAGAGAGAAGATATTGACAGATCATCTCAAGGAAAGAACTAAGAATTTAAATCATCTTGAAGCAAAATTTGGTCAAGAAGAGATAATACTTGAAAAGTAAATCATCTCCTTAAAGATCCAACTTGAAGAAGCAAAGCAAACAAAAAAATTCATGAGGAATCAGATGTTAAAGAAAGAAGAAGAGGTGGAGAAGCTTGAAGAAGAAGTTGTCATGTTGAGAGTAAAAGTTGTCAAGATCAGTAAGAACGTTGAAGAGACAAAAACATCTGCATCAACAATAGAGAATCAATAGAATCATTCCAGGTTGCCAGAAAAGAAGAATGAATAAAAGAGAATGAGTTATGCAGAAGTACTTAAATGAAGGAATCATGGTCAACCAGAATATAAGAAAATTGATAAAGATACATCTTCAAGAAGACCCTCCACATGCAAGCCACAAAGAAGCTTCAATCAATATCAACCAAGGCAAGAATTCAAAAGGACTACACCATTCACTCCCAAGTATTTAATTTTTTTTTATGGTCATTTTTTTTAATTGTACTAACTTTGGACATAAATTTGCACATTGCAGGGCTTATGAAAGAAATGTTCAAGCAAGAAATACTTATGTGGTCCCACACAATATTGAATGTTACAATTTCCACAATTATGGTCACATAGCTCGTGATTGTAGAAGTATGATGCATACTTCCTTGAGAAAGAACACTAGTATCAAATATAGGAAGGTTTGGAAAAGAAAACGAGAACATGTAAAGGAAGATCAGATGAATAAAGGACACCCATAATTCATACTCTCAATATTGGCAATAATACGAGATGAAGACAAATCTACAAATAAAAAGGACGATGTCAAATACATGAAGGTTTGGAGAAGAAATGAAAAACAAGAAGAACATGTGAATAAAGAACAGGTCCCAGAGATCACATGATTTGAAATAGCATAAGAAAGAAAAGAATAACAGGTCCCAGAGATCACAGGATTTGCAGTAGTGCAAGAAATAAAAGAAGAGAAGATGAATAAAGAACGGGCCCAAGAGATTGTACTTTCATGAATTATATTTCAAAATCAATCCACGGGAAGAAATAAAGAATTCATAGTTCATAGGGACGATGAGTCTACAAACGAAGAGGAAGATTACTCTGCATTAGAGCGACTATTTTTCTGAGCCACTTGGATTGGATACTCCCATGTAATATGAACATTGAATAGGGGGAGTCTATGCAACAACTGTTACAATTTAGAGAACTATCCTTCAAACATCATGACGTGTTTCAAAGTGGTGTTACAGATGTTTGATTCAAAGTGGTTTGATGGGAGAGGTACAGGATGTCATATGACAGATTGGTTGGTTAAGGAATAGGTTATAGAACAAATCTCCAGGTAGGTACAGAAAATATCAGCTGACAAACACAAGGAATATCATTGGTACACTTTTTGATGCAGAGATTCATAGAGGGCATATTCATGCAGGAATATATTCATTGCAGAATATTGCATATTTGTATAGTTTGATTTACAGTTGAGTAGACTAGTGGGCATAGTTATTTCAATTTGAGATGCAAGTATGTGATGATCAGTTGCAGCCATGAATCCTTCATCATTATACAATGATATATGGGTCAACATTGTGGACAGTTGAGTAGAAAAGTCATGGACAATATGGACAAAGAGGGATTCATAAGACACTTAGCAGGTTTGGAAAGATATATGACAATGGATGAGAGCATGAGTTCAGGACAGATTGGTTAAGAGACTAACTCAGAGAAAGTTGGATGATATTGATAATGAAACATTTGAATGATTAAAATTTGAATTCTTTATATATATGTCAATTTATTACAAGAGGAAGCACCAATGGACCAAAACTCCAAAAAGGAAAATAGGTACGAGAAGACTTATATTTGATCTACATAACATCTTGCAGAGAAGTCAAGGGGAGAGAAATGGTCAAAGAAGAGATAATAGCAATGAATATAGGGGGATCAACCCCAAGGGACAATTTAGACAGAGGGAGCAATCCCAAAGGGAGATACCCTTTTCCATTAATGTCAAAGGGGGAGAGATAAAAACATTGATGAGGAGCGATAGTCACAGGGGGAGTATGAGCATGAGTGTTGCCATGTCTAAGTATTTCCATCAATGTTGTTGTTTACATCAATGCAAAAGGGGAGATTGATCCAGGAGGACTTGGTGGCCACCCACCTATTCCAACTGGCTCAAAACAATTTTTTGGCAACTTACTATTTTTAGAATTTTTTTCGGGTCCTAAAATTTCGGGGCCATTTTGATAGCCAAAGGCTCATATTGATCCCCCTAAATGAAGCTTCTCCTCAAGACCTTTCCAACGATCTACCGTTCACTCTAAACATAGATTGTATGCAAAAGTTATGACCCTAGGAAGTTGATGTACTAACTTACCCCAACGAGGCCCACATGAATTTTGGCGCTTCATCTCCTAGGGTTAGGATTTTGGATGTCTAGGGTTTTGGCATTCATGTTTATTGTAAAAATTCCTTCAGAGCCTCATTGTACTCATCTTCTTGCGAATGAGCATAGTTGTCACATCTCTTCTAAGAGATAAGCTGCCACCATTCTATCAAGCTTGTTTTCAGTTTGCAGTTTACAGTTTTCAACATATTTCTTATTTAATAGAAGTCAAGTTTTATTGTATCCTTGTTATTTTTCACTATGTCTCTTTGTTAATATTATAAATCTTTGTTTTCATTTTGTTCTTCTCATAAATCTGGATCATAGATTGTTGGATTGTTGGTTTTCATTGATGTCAACCCTTGGAGATTGATCTTGTGGATTGATGCCAACCCTTGAAGCAAGTCCAGTAGAAAATTCTAGTATCCCCAGAGGTGTGGTTAATGAACCCAAGTTTGTATAAGGAATAAAGAAATGAAGATCGATGAATTTGTAGGTAAGACTATCATAGATGGATAGTATATGTCGTGTTGTTTCCGGTGATATGTGGTTCCTCACGGTTGAGGAGATATGGCTTTGTGAAGTTGGAGGACCCTCATGAATATTCTAGAAGCCCCTAGAAGGTCGGCAAAGAAGTCAATTATTCTAGAAGCTCCTAGAAATTAATCAAGAAGTTTAATAGTCAAATTGGTTGTAACTAGGAGTTAATTATGGGTAAAGTTGTTGAAATAAGAAAATAATTAAAAATAAATTAGTTGCAACAAGAAGTGGTGAGTTTACTAATTATGGGTAAAGTAGTTGCAACAAGAAAGTGGGTTATCCCTAAAAGAGGGAAGTTGGGTAAAACAATTAGAAGATGACCCCTAAAGGAAGGAACTTGGAGAGTATAAATAAGAGAGCAAGAGACTCCCATTAGCACCTATTCAGCACATTGAATATCTATCTTGTGAAAGGTTTATTAAAGGTACTCATTGATACATTTGAAGTTGCACAAGTCTGAGGTCATGAATGAAGAGTGACGACAAATTTTTGTAGTTGTAGAAGAGAGCATAAAAGTTGTGAAAAACCCTGATTAGGATCATCCTCGTGGGTCAGACAATAAACATCCCGTGAGGAATCCCCACGGTTTTCCTATAGCATGTCATGTGAGGCCCTGCAAGACAATCAAATTCGTCACGTGAGGCCCTATAAGATTAGAAGGATGAGGCATGGTTTAGATTGCAGAAGCTAAATAGAGGCTATACGAAGTGTGAATGTGTTCAGGTACACCAGATCTATGTACAAGATCAAAATGGTATGTTACATTCTTGTTTGAAGTTGGATGTTGGTGATCGTGTGAGATATGGTTATGGGAGATTGAGTATTTTCACTGGAGGGACTATTGGCCATATGGTACATACTGTATGAGAATAATCTACAGAGGTCCAATGCTGCTATATTTGTTGTTTGTTGTTGGCACACTTTATTGGGTATATTGTTGAGTCATATCTTGTATCCCTTGGTACATGTTTGAGGGTTTTTGGTTAAGGTGTGTTGATGAAGTTATTGGTATAGATTGAGGATGCATAACGGTGAGGGTTTGAGGCATGGTTGATATGAGGATTCATTATACATGGTTTATGGATGTTTGTATATGTATGGAACATGATTAGAGAGACATAGTTGTACATTGTTTGAGCTATACACTTGTGATAGTTGTTATGATATCTATGTGATCAAATCTGATTGGTTGATGAGGTTATTTGGATAGGTTGTTGGTACATGTTGTGATAGGTTGTTGATGTACATGGATGATGTAGCATGGTTGGCACATGGTATGGTACATGTGGTGATGATACACATTTGGTGGATGGTTGATACACTTGTTATGGTACATGGTTGATGGTACAAGTTGAGGTACATGTTGATGCATGGTACAGGTTGGTACTTGGTTGAGACACATATCTTGTGATGATGTGTGGTGTTCTTGGTACATGCTTGGTAGAGGCATGTGTTGGTGATGTTGATATGGTTTGAGATATGTTTATGGTGATCTTGGCATGAATTGCATGTAGATGAGAGTTGATCTGGTTTCGTGGATGAGACAGTGATTGGTTGGACAGGTTGATGTGAAAGTGATAAGTTGGACATGTTTATGTGACAATGACAGTGACAGTGACAATGACAGTGGCAGTGACAGGTTGGACATATTTATGTGACAATGACAGTGATAGTGACAGTGACAGTGGAAGTGGCAGTGACAGTGGCAATAATTGTGGTAGTGACAGTTGGTCTATACTTATATTTCAAGGCAGAAGGACGGGGCAAGGAAAGGGGGTTGTAGCCTCCTTTTGGTTGGTGCCAGAAAATCAGGGAGTTGGAGCTTCCTTCAGGTTGGAGCCTGAGAACTAGGTGGTTGTAGCCACCTTCTGATTGGAGCCGGAGAACCTAAGGGCTTGTTGCCTCCTTTTGGTTGGAGCCAGAGAATTAGGGAGTTGTAGCTTCCTTTAGGTTGGAGCCTGAGAAACCAGGGAGTTGTAGCCTCCTTCCAGTTGTAGCTAGAGAATGTGAAGTTGGTGCTTCCTATGAATGTATTTCTTCTAACGTATAAGAAAATCATTCTGTGGTTTTATCTGGAATTGGGTTTCCACGCAAATATTGGTGTATTGTGTATTTGTGGATGTATCTATGATTGCTTATTATGCACTAATGGATGATGATTTTTATGACACACTAATGTATTGATTGTTAATGATAAACCAATGATATACTGCTCATAAGGTTAAAATAATACATATTGGGATTGGAAATATTAATTGTGCTAATACTGATTCACCCCACCCCCCCCTCTTAGTATTCCAACAGTAAGAGGAGGATGAAATAATTGCTAAAAGTAGGGGTAAACTTTATAAGTTCGCAAAGCCACACCTTTTGAACAATTTTTCTAGGTGGCCACCATGATCAGGCCTGAGATGAACATGCTATCTATTGTCTCTAAATTAGTAATGCACATAGCACATTATGATGGTCCATTAAACCCCCTATTCATTATGTTATCCAAGGTGAGGTGTTATTTTAGTTTGAGTTTTGTAGGGAAATTAGAGGCATTCCACCAATAGATTATGTTCATATCTTTGATCAAATTTTGTCCTTTACACTAGTTTGCATTTGTTCAATCAAAATTTTGTAATAGTAAAATATTAAAGTCCATGTGTGCTCCATCTAAGGTGTCAATGGCCTCTTTTATGTAAATTTTCCTCTTCCATAACTCAATCCAAATGTTTGTAAATTTTGTAATAGTAAAATATTAATGTCCATATGTGCTCCATCTAAGGTGTCAATGCCCTCTTTTAAGAGAATTTTCGTCTTCCATAACTCAATTCAAATATTTCTAAATTTTGTAATTATAAAATATTAAGGTCCATGTGTGCTCCATCTAAGGTGTCAATGCCCTCTTTCGAGAGAATTTCCCTCTTCTATAACTCTATCCAAATGTTTGTAAGAAGCTACAAAGAAAGTTCATTGTGTCATTGATTTGGATTTTTCTATTTTAAAAATCAAAGCAAGTGCTCAACGTAAAATTAGCTGAACATAAATTCTTTGTACATTTTAAGCTTTTGCAAGTGAAACAATTTATACATATTCTTAAGAAAAATAAAAAAAACAACAATTTCACACATACAATACACATAGATTTACTTGGAAACTCTTAAAGAAGAAAACTAGCTTAACTTAGAGCCTCACCTCTATCTTCTTCAATATATTAGCTTAATCATTTACAAGACAACATTGAAACATGCATCATTCAAAACCCTAATCCACTAAGATTACAACCTCAATCTCTTAATTATGATTAGATTACAATGGACACACAAAAACAAAAAACAAAAAACATCCCCCAAACACTAATGCTTATGCTTATGGATGTGTGCAAAGTCCACATGCTACAACTAACACTTAATAGTACATAAATACACCTAGGAGTACATAAATGCATTTAAAAAATTATAAATCATCTCCAACATTCTTAACCCAAAATTATCTTATTAAAATACAATTTTAAAATATTTATTATCCAAATAAATATATTTATTAAAATACAATTTTAAAATATTTATTATCCAAGTATTTTTGTTTATATATATTTTAGCACCAAACGAGAAGTTTCCTTTAAAGTATTGTTTTTAGATCTAATAGAGTGAAGGTATCCATGTTATTAGCTTTAGATCGAACTATAGCTTTCAAACAAATCAGGTAGATTAAGATTTATATGGTAAGGTTTTCTTTTTGAAAACCAAACTTTCTTATGGAGTGAGTAACGTACTTTTGGGATGTGTGGTTTCGAGGAATTTTAGGGAAAGTCTGAGTGGAAAAAGACAAGGTATCAAAGTTCCACCACATGCCAACCGACATAGAAAGTGCTATGATTAGATCTATCTTTTCAAATAAATGTCAGCAAGCCTCCCAAAACAACTCATAGATGGGTTCTGGAGCACTGCTGGTGGTTGGTGGTATGGCTGAACCCTCTCACACGAGTGTGGACCCTCTTAATAATGCAAGATGAAAGATCTGGATTATTTATACACAGAGGATAAAAAAATATTATATTGCAATTCCAAGAATAGAATATAGAAGATATTAGAATTTTCTATATTTTTGCAATCCCTAGTGTTTTTGCAATTCCTAGTGTTTTATAGAGTAGGTTAATTTGGGAGTAAACAGACCCGTTCAATAAAAAAAAATGGGTCTAAATTCGGCTAGATTTTCAGGGGCATGGATTAAAGTTCCATGTATTTCAAAACTTTACCCATGTATTTCAAAACCTTATTTCAGTGGTTTTGCTCCATTTTAAACCAACCCAGATACTCAAAAAATCAATCAAAATTCTAGATTAACCGAAAATTTTAAACAACACAGCCAAAAAAAACTGAGAAAAAAATAACTCGGGAAAAAAATTGCTCCTCGTTAACCCACTCGTTACAAAGAGCCACTCGTTACAGAGAGGCCTAGAAAAGGCATTGGACTCCTTAGGTGTCCTTGAAAAGGAAAGATAAGGGGGACTGTCAGAATCTCAATGATCCTAGGTAAACTAAAATGAAAATGTTTATTGGCAGTATCATGATCACAAGGGGGACCAATAATAATATAAACATAGCTGTATCTGAGCAGGATGAAAAGGCCGAGGAGAAGATTGCATGTGCCCATGCTGGCTCAGTCAGCGTACCAATTTCTCAATATCAATATTTTATACATATCCAACTGCCTGCCAACCATTACAAAAGGCCTCTCGGCCACTTCTGATTCTTCAAGCTTTACCAGACCATTTGTTTGGACAGACTTGTTGGGCGTTTATTGAAAGGTATAAGCTTTTAAGTACACTTATTGTGCTCTCCTTCAAGCTTTATTTATGACAGTTTGCTATGAGACAAAGAATTGCTACTGCCATAACTCTATTGAGCTTTGTTTGCTATATTTCGGGTTCAGAACGTACTCACAAACCCGGCATTATAAAAAGGAGATATACAGTGACAGTGTGAGATAGAGATGGTGGTACTGTTTTCAGAAAGTTTGTCGCCATTAATTAATTAATTTCTAGGGTTCTGATCATTATAAAATAAGCTTTAGGTCATTGGCTCTGCATTGCTATTTGTTATGTGGCGTCAGAATCTACTATTGTCAAAAGCTTTTCTCTTTTGGGTACTCGTTCTAATAACATATACACATACAGACACTGTGATATATGCAAATGTAGCCATGATTGGGAATATATATTCTGCTATTATATGCTTTGATGTCTTATCTTCTTGTCATTGCTATGACTCTCAGTTATTTAACGTTCATATCAGAGTGTTTTAAAGTTTGTATTCTGATGTTCTAGCTCTTTCTGATTGTACATTTAAACGTGCAGATAGCTTAGCAGGAGGCTGGTGCTTTTCTAGACAATGCTGATCAAGATGGTGCCCAGTGTACTGCTGGTTCTCTTGGTAGCTGCAATGGCTGCCATGGCTGCCTCACCTCCTAAGCCTGTGGACGTGCCATTCCAAAAAAACTATGTACCCACTTGGGCTTCTGATCATATCAAGAACATTAATGGGGGGAACGAGGTTCAGCTTTCTCTTGACAAATGGACAGGTAATGCCCAGGTGTTTCGTTATTTATCCCTTCACCTTTATAGCTTTTATCAGTGTTGCATTAGATCTTTATCAAATGGGTTTTGTTTAGCTGACTCTAAGTTCATAAGCATTTTGAAGATAAAAAATTCGGCTGAAGTAGTATTCATCAGTAATATTAGGTCTCAGTAGAAGTTTAGAAGTTCAGAGGGTTCAAATGGGATTTCTGCATTGAGCATGAAGCTTCACTGCTATTTTTTATGGTATTCTGGCAGGTACTGGCTTCCAATCCAAGGGTAGCTACTTGTTTGGACATTTTAGTATGCAGATAAAGATGGTTCCCGGTGACTCCGCAGGCGTTGTGACTGCCTTCTATGTAAGAAATATTATTGGGTTATGTATCCTTGTTAACTTGCTTATTTTCCATATCAGTTGGCATTTACTTTAAAGGGTGCTTCTGCCTTCATCATGTGCATCTGATTCTCAAGAAGCTGTTATTGATTTATACTTTTCCAGCTCCCTGATAAAAATAGTGTGTTGGATTTGTTTGAGCAGCTATCCTCCCAGAACGCTGAGCACGATGAAATAGACTTTGAGTTCTTGGGCAATAGGTCTGGACAGCCCTACATTCTCCAAACTAATGTTTTCAGTGGAGGAAAGGGGGACAGAGAGCAACGCATATACCTCTGGTTCGATCCCACAAAAGCTTATCATTCCTACTCTGTCCTTTGGAACATGCGTCAGATTATGTAAGTTCACTGAATATCAAGTCTTAACAAGCTATACAGATTTGGAGCTAGGTAATCTACATTCTTAACTGACACTGGATTTGGATTTCAGATTCTTTGTGGACGATGTCCCTATCAGAGTTTTCAAGAACAGCAAGGATTTAGGAGTGAGGTATCCTTTCAACCAGCCCATGAAAATCTATTCAAGCCTGTGGAATGCTGATGACTGGGCTACAAGGGGTGGGCTGGAGAAGACAGATTGGAGCAAGGCACCCTTTGTTGCATCATACAAGGGATTCCACGTGGATGGATGTGAAGCCTCTATGCCTAACTCTGCCTGTCCAACTTTAGGCCGTCGATGGTGGGATCAGAAGGCCTTCGATGATCTTGATGGACTGCAATGGAGGAAATTGAAGTGGGTTCGTAACAGATACACCATCTACAACTACTGCACTGACACAGTGAGATATCCAGCAAGGTCTCCAGAGTGTACCAGAGACCGTGACATCTAATAGCAGCCTCTTGGGAGACATGGATATATAGATAGCTATATTTATCTTCTATCTTCTATTCCTCTTCGACATATGGCTATGCCTAATTATGTTATAATTGCCATTTTGTTACATTTTGTAGTAACAGAATCGCGTATCTGTGTGGATCTTGATCTTCTATATTCTATTCCTCTTCGACATATGGCTATGCCTAATTATGTTATAATTGCCATTTTGTTACATTTTGTAGTAACAGAATGGCTTATCTGTGTGGATCTTGAAATATTTATAATGCCAATAGGCATTAGATTTGTTGTCTACTATAATTTTCATTATATCTTTACTAGAATATTACATTAATATTTGTTCAATTCTCCCCATATTTGTTTAATTCTTACCATATGTATGAGTTACAAAAGTTTCAATTCATTGAAGAATCAGAAATTGTAGTTTCAATTCATTGAAGATTCAGAAATTGTAGTAGGTTAAAGATTTTATTAAATGAAGATTTTTTTGGGATACATATTCCAAATTTGTTGGATTGGTAGATTTAAGTGATTATTTTTATAAAATCTTAATGTCATGGGAATTTTTCAGCATGGCTAAAGATTTTATTAAATGAAGATTTTTTCTGGGAATATTTACTCAAATCTGGCCAGAAATTATTGAATTAGTAAATTTAAGTGATTATTTCTGTAGAATCCGAATGTTTTGAGAGTTTTTCAGCACACTGAATCTATTTCTGCATTCAGAAATAAATTCTAAACAACAAAAAATAATGATTCATCTAAAAAAATAGAATTAAAAGTTCAAATAGAATAAGAATTCATAACAGACACCTAAATTATGATATTATTCTGCCCCATTTCAAAATTCAGCATCCATTGCTGCATTAAAAAATAAATTCTAAACAACAAAAAATAGTGATTCATCTAAAAATAGAATTAAAAGTTCAAATAGAATAAAAATTCATAACATACACCTAAATTATGATATTATTCTACACCATTTCGAAATTCAGCTGGGAACAAATCGAAATAAACCAGGGCACAATCTAAATCATTTCGAAATTCAGCTGGGAACAAATCTAAATAAACCAGGGCACAATCTAAATCATTTCGAAATTCAGCTGGGAACAAATCTAAATAAACCAGGGCACAATCTAAATCATCTCTTCAAATCAACTAGCAAGACAGCTAACTGCCATGAAAATGGAATTTATCTCACTTAGATTTAACCCCTTACAGTAGCTCGAATTAATTTATTCTGTACTGGGCTGTCAGCCAGATAAAAAGGAGATCTATTAGAGTCCACATTCATTATCCATTCAATGCCCAGTGTCGCTTTTGATATGAACATAATTTTGGATTGCATAATGTTGGAAGTCGTGGGATCTGGAAATATGAGCATTAATTTAGATTTGATAAGAAAGGAATCATGGGATTTGAATAGCTTTCAGAGAAGCAGTGTGCAATGAATTGAAAATGTAAAAATCCTGACACATCTGATAGTTTCAAACAAATCTGATAAAGACTAAAAGCTGCCATTCCAGGTCGTGGGATTTTAATATATCGCGGCCCAAGTACCGCCAAATAAAGCACGTTCACATGGATTACAGAATTTGAATAGTTGATTGACCTGACAATACGATGGAAGAGAGTCTTGTCTTGAACAGAGTGTCTGCGCATATCGCAATAACGCAAGTTTTTTTTTTTTTTGTCTTCAAGTGTATTTGAAAGGTGTCAAACACATAACTTGAGTTAAGTTGGCCACGGACTACATTGACGCATCCTGACAAAAAGCATTTGCACGTAAATTTCATAATCCAATGGGAGATATTTGGAATAGTTGAGATTGAACCGACAAGTCCACGAGGTTGCCAACTAGCCATTCCTCGTGCAAATCAGGTGAAGATTTGGTGATTATGAGGTTGTTGAATACGCGAGCACTGTCATAATGGGAGATGTAACGCGAGCACTGTAACCTCCAATGACTTTCGGTTTTTTATATTTAAATTTGATTATAACGAGGAAGAAGATGCTATCATCATTCTTTAGGAGTGGCTTGGCTAACTAGGTAGTAATCTTTCTTCTCGAGTTATTTTTTGGTAAGTTTTTTGTTTGTGTTGTCATATGTTGCAATATATCTTTATCATTTTCCATCAAATTGTCCACTCTAAAAGAACCAACAAAGAGAGAAGGAGCCATTTGTTAGTTTTCTTCATCAACAATATTTTTCTCCAGTTCTAGATTTCCAATCCTTGCCTACAATGTGTCCATTTTATCTGTTTTCTTTTTTTCCTCAAGAAATTGTTTTCTAAGCTAATTTTGATCTATATCCGTATATTTTTTTATTGAGTCTATCTAGAAATTGATGCCAATGAGCTACCTTTGCATTGCTTGAACTTACAATGCATTCTTCCTCTCTCGATCTTTCCTCCAACCTTCTAATTTTCGGGCTTATAACGAAAAATAGTCTTGGGCTTCTTCAATGTGCCTCTCACACCTCTAAATATCCCCGTGCTCACAATTTTTGTAAATGGCACAACATTTGACCCAACAAAAAAACAACTTTCTAAAACATAACAAGTTTTAAAGACTAATGGGAATCATGCCCATTGTGGCTTCCAAATTGTTATCAACCTTGGACAACTAAAGATTGTTTCTTTGTTTTTGTTGTCAGATGTTGCATTATATCTTTATCATTTTTCCATCAAATTGTCCACTGTAAAAGAACCAACAAAGAGAGAAGGAGCTATTGGCTAGCTCCCCTCATCAACAATATGTTTCTCCAGTTCTAAATTTCCAATCCTTGCCTACAATGTGTCCATTTTATCCGCTTTCTTGTTTTCCTCAAGAAATTGTTTTCTAAGCTAATTTTGATCTACATCCACATTTTTTTATTGACTCTATCTAGAAATTGATGTGAATGAGCTACCTTTGCATTGCTTGAACTTACAATGCATTCTTCCTCTCCCAGTCTTTCCTCCAACCTTCTCATTTTCGGGCTTATAAGGAAAAATAGTCTTGGGCTTCTTCAATGTGCCTCTCACAGCTCTAAATACCCCCATGCAACTCACAATTTTTGTAAATGGCACAACATTTTGGACGGCCATGAAAATTTGATATCTCTTCCTCTTTGCCTTCTTTCCAATTCACCAGGCCTGATTTAGATACACCAAGAAAAATATCCCTTCCTTTCAATACACAGAATTGAATCCCTAAGTGTAGAATTGGCTTCCATAGCATCAACCTGCCTTCTAAAACAAAGATATGTGGGATATCATACAACCTACAAGAGGCTCCAAAAATCAAACATAGAATGACTGGGAAGGAAGAAAGAATTGAAATTGCAATAAACTTCCACCATGTTCAGGATTTAATACCACAAGGGAACGACCATCCCATCCTTGCTTGGAATATAATGAATGTCGCTTGTGATATGTGTGATGAAGCAAAGGAGTTAAGGTCCTTTAATAAACTTGTAAACTCCTTCATAAAATCTTTCCATTTGTTTTTAGGGTCCTACCCTAACCCTCTTAAGTAGATAGATAGGTTGCTATGTATTGAGGCCATATCTATTAAATAAGGCCCATGTAGTACATATAATGTGAAAGCAATAATTGTAAGAAGGCTTACTAGAAAGTTCTATCTACTAGAAAGTTCCTTCACTATAAAGTTCTTAGGAGGTTAGATAGAAATTATATAATGAAGTAGAAGCAAGGTAATAAGATGTATTGTGAAGCATATTGTAATTGGAGCTCCCCCTAGAAAAGGCTAGTGAACATTGATTTCATCAATAAAGGGATTGTTATTTGTGGTATTCTAGTTCTTTTACAATTCCCTATTGTTATTATAATATGTCATTTCTTCTCTAAATCTTGGTATATTCAATGCTAAATCTTCTATTTTGATAGATTAACTTGTAAGAGACATAACTTTCTCATACAAATTCCAATTGAGGTGATCCTTGTGACATTAGAAACCTCTCGATGTGTAAAATAAAATCAACAGTCTAGGAACTTTGTTCCAAAATTTTGACCCCAAAAATAGTCATTTAAGGCCTTAAAAAAGATATGTATGTTCTTGGACTCCAAATAACCAAAGTAGGACCTATCCATAAAATGGGCCCTACAAGCATATAACTCCACATTTTTCCACCCGAAAAGTACCAAAATAGATGAAAAATTACATAATGATCCATTTCAAATCAAACCTCCCCACTTAAGGAAGATTTTAGTCACCAAAATATATATTATAGGAGGTGTGGAAATTTTTCCTCTGTCTTCTCCCTAGAGTACCATTTTACCTTGCCTAGAAGTTATCTTTTCAACACAACCTTCTAGAGTTCATGTTTCCCTCATCTAGTTTTTCTAAACTTATTTCACAAAGAAATATGTTTTTCTAACTCTACCTGAGATTCTCGTAATAAGTCCTCGATGGTAGTTAATAATTTCTCATCAATTTCCTGGTCCAACATGGAAGGCTCATAGAGTTTTAGATTTCCACATTCACTACTAAGTGAATGCACATATATGGGGTAGACTAAGTCTTTATGCATTATCACCCACCTTATCCAATACTTTAAAAGGACCGTACCATAGAGCCTTAATATTCTTACTAGGACCTTATATCCTTTATTTGTTTAGATGCAACCAAACTCTATCTCCCACCTTGAATGTTTTCTCAATTCTATGTATTCATGTCGGGCCTTATACCTTTCTTGTGACTTATTCAACTCTTGTACTTGAAAATGGTCTATCTAATGTTGTCAATGAATTTTTTAGCCTTCAATTCTTCCCTTATGGTGTCTTCCATCTCTCCTCCTTGTTGTTCATATACAACATCTAAGGGTGAAGGTGGAAAATACTCAAAACAAGTTTTCAAAAGGGGACTTACTAGAAGAAGTGTGGACTACTATGTTATAAGAGTGTTTAATATAAATTAATTTTTCGTCTCATGTCCTTAGATGATTCTAATTATAATCTCTCAAAAGTTGAACCAATGTCATGTTCATTACTTATGTTTGCTCATTTGTCTATTGATGGAAAGTTATAGATCTCTTCAACTTGGTGTCCATCTTCTCCCAAAGTGTAGTACAAAAGGTATTGAGAAATATTTTATCTCTATTTGCGATGATTCTCCTTGTATCTCAAAGTGCACCCAGACCTTTTTATAGAACATGTTTATTACATCGTGTCCCTTGATGGTCCTTTTCTAAGGCATGTGAATGCATCTTACTAAAATTGTCAACTACCACAAATAGATAATCATGTCCTTTATTGGTTCTTGGAAAACCACCTATGAATCTATGGAGATGCTCTCCCATGGTCCAATAGGTACTGGTAAGAGATGGTATAAACCTTGATTCTTATTACTTTGTTTGTTGGTATAACAAATTATGCATCCTATAATAAACTGAACTACATCTTCTTGCATCATGAGCCAATACACATACCTTTGTGATTTGGTAATTGGCTTCCCAACACCAAAATTCCCTGCAACTTTAGAGGTGTGAGCCTATCTGATGAGCTGCAATATTTCACCTTTAAGAATAGATAACTTGTATAGCTCATCGAGAAATCCATCCTAGAGATTATTGTCATCCTTATCATCACCTTCTTCTACATGGAACCAACCTTGTAGCTATTAAAACACCTCTTTAAAGTCCTCATCTTATCTGTAAACCTCTCTATATGCATCATGGGTGAAAGGATTCATGTGCATAAGAGTTCCCAAAGCTATGATCATAGATCCAGGTCACCTTGAAAGCATGTCTTCTAACTTATTACTGATGTCCTTCTTATATTTCAAGATTAGATGAAATTTCTATAAAAACCCCTTCCACTTGTTATCTGGTTTGGTGAATCTTACTTTAGGCCTGTAAAGACTGCATTGGCTGATCATTAATGTGGATGATGAACTCCTTTCCCATTATATTGTTCTTCCATTTCTTAAAATGTTTTAACAAAAGAATAGATTTCCTTATCATATGTAGGTTACTTCAGGACTTCGCCATGGACCATTTTAGAATGATAGCATACCGTCTTACCTCCCTACATCAATTCTACTCCCATAGTATATACACATGCATATGTCTCCACTTTGAAAGGATTTTTCAAATTGGGTAATGCAAGAACTGGTGCTTGAAAAATAATCATCTCATCAAAAACTTTCCACTGATTCTTTCCCCTTTAGAAACTCTTACCATTGACCATTATGGCGTGGATTGGTGTATCCACAACTAAAAAGGATGTTATAAACTTCCAAAGGTATTGTTCTATCCTCCAAAAGGATCCTAAAATCAGTGATGTTAGTAGGATTTGGCCACTTAAGGATGGCCTCCATCTTTGCAGGATATATCTTGAGTTCCCATCCACCAATCACATACCCTAAATACACCAATAACCACTGAGAAAATTCACATTTCTTAAGATTTTCTAGTAGTTAATGATTTTTCAGTGTCTCTAACACCTACGTGAGATGTTTATCCAAGTGGATATTGGTGGCCACCCACCTATTTCAACTAGCTCCTTTTGCCAGTTTTAGCTCAGCACGTTCTTCTATAATTCTTTGTAATTGTGGGTTCTACACTTTCAGGGTTGTCTAAAGTCCTACATAGCTACCATGTGGAGATTGGTGGCCACCCACCTAATCCAACTGGCTTATTTTGGAATTTTTCATGTCAGTACATATTTATGTACTTCTAGGGCCATTTGGGGTCCTAAACAATGTTTTCGTGGCTTTCCAGAGTCAAATTGTATATAGAGTCAGAGTTTGATGGAATAATGTGTAGTTATCGAAAATACCTTTCCAACGGGATATCATGCACTGAAAAAGGAGGTTGTATGCAAACGCTACAACCCCGAGAAGTTGAGGTACCAACTTACCCATCGGAGCCCACATAACTTTTAGTGTTTCAAATCCTAGGGTTAGGTTTTTGGATGTCTAGGTTTTTCGAATTCATGAGTAATGTTAAACATGCCTATGGAGCCTCATTGTAATCATTCTGCTCATATGGATGCACATAGCAGCCACATCTCTTCTCATAGATAGCTACCACCATTCGAGCAAGTTGTTTTCAGTTCTGCAGTTTTACAGTTCCAACCTATTTTATTTATTCAATAGAAGTTATTGTTCATTGATATGTGTTGTTGTTCTCTATATCTCTATATTATTGTATTCAGTCTTTTATTCATTTAATTATTCTCATAAATTCATATAAGTGGTATTAGAGCAGTCTGTTCTTCATTTATTTTTATTCGTGCATGTCCCCAACAAGATCTGGGTAAAAGAAGTTGGGACTTGAACCATTCGAGCCTTTGCAAAATCGATCATGATGAGCCTGAAAACAACCCATGGAGGACAAAAATAAAGATGATGGAGGAGGAGATCCTTTTAAAATGTTGCTCGAGTAATCTCTTGTGCGACAAAGGAACAAAATGATGGAAAACTTTGCACAGATCCTTCGTCGACTGCCCACAAGAGACACATCTTCATCAAGCGGCCATGCAAGCCCCTTCAAGGTACAAGTAAATTTTGATATTCTATTATTTAAAGGACTGATAGATGCAGATGTTGTAGATAAATGGATGAATCTGCACGAAGGTCATTTTTGGTCGATAATTTTTTCGATAGGGAAAAGATTACTTTTGCACTCCTCAAGGTTGTCCCCCATGTTAAGGACTGGTGGGATACTTACTCTGAGCAAAGGGACATAGAGGAATATGCAATATTTGCGGTCACCCCCACATGAGATTCCTTCAGGGATGCAATTAAAGAACAATACTACCCTTTTGGAAGATACAAGGACCAGTAAACAAGATGGACCACCCTGCATCAAGAAAGGGACCAGACAATACCAGATTTCACCAATATTTTCCATACCCTGCGCACCAAATTGGGTATCAAAGAATTTGAATGACATCTGGTGCTCAAATACCACTGTTGTCTGCATAGATACATTCAAATAGAAATGGAGTCTCTAGACATCACATCATTGGGTACGACTTATAGATATGCTATCAAGATCAAGCATAAATTTAAGTAGAAGAGGCGAGAGTTTGGATATGCAAACTCCTCACAACTAAAGCGGGGAAAAGGCGATCCCAACCCACAAAACAAGGGATAGAACAAAGATGGCCACTCTCAAGACAACCAGTCCAATCCGCAACACAAGAAGGGTAATGAGAAGTTGAAGAAGGACATGGGAAAGTGGTGTGAATACCATAAAATCCCTTGGCATAACACCGAAGAATGTCTCTCCAAGCAGTCATTGGTGGCTAAGATGAAAGCTTCTGAGTCAGAGGTAGATTTTGACTCTGAATCAAATCCAAAAGGAGGGAAGTAGATTATTGATGCCGAACCCAACACCACTGTCATTACCACCAAAGTACAACCAAGAGAACCAAGAGAACCAGAGGAAGGGGAATGTGTCTTTCACTCACAGATGTGGGTAAAGGGGGATCCACTTCATTTCAATGTCGATAGAAAGGGTCAGAAGAACCTGATATCAGTAGAGGTCATTAAGAGGTTGGACCTGCCAATGAAACCACACTTGAAACCCTACACCATCAGTTGGATTCACCAAGGAAGAGATCTCTGTGTCATCCAATAGTGTTATTTTCCCTATGAAATCAAGCCCTTCAAAGATGAGGTATTGTGTGATATTTCTCCCCTTGAATTTTGTGATGTTATTTTAGGACAACCATATTTGTGGAAGCAACATGCTATGTATGAGTATAGACCCTGTAATTTTATTATTACTTTGGGTAGACAATTGTACATGATACCAGAGGTAGCGTCGTCGATCCCTATTTCTTTAATCTCTACTAAGAAATGCAGTAAGGTCATTTCACAGACTGAGAAGTTCGTCTTCTTTGAGATCCATTCTCACAGTAAGCAAAAGGTTGTTGCCACATCCATGATCTCTACACAGAGCCTCTCTTTGCAGCATAAGAAAGTGGACGTAATTGTGGAAGAGTACAGAGACATATTCTCCTCACCCACCGGGGTACTGACACATTTACAAGTCAAGCATCCAATTGATCTAACCCCCAATGCACCTCTGCCTAATGGACCAGTTTATCATTGCTCACTGATGGAAAATGATGAAATCAAGCATTAGATCTAGAGCTTCTTCAAAAGGGGAACATCAAACCCAAATCCTCCCCTTGCAGAAGCTCGATTGTACTGGTGCATAAGAAATACAAGACTTGGCGGATCTACATTGATTACAGAGCATTAAACAAAATCACAGTCAGGAACCGGTACCAAATTCCCTGAATTGATGACCTTCTTGATCAACTCAAGGGGGCCAATTTCTTCAGCAAGATTGACCTAAGGTCTCGCTACTACTAGGTTCCCATCGAACCGATTGATGTATGGAAGACAACTTTCAAATATAAAGAAGGTCTCTTCGAATGGATGGTCATTCCCTTTGGCTTAACAAATGCACCAACTCATGAGGTTGATGGATGATGTATTGAGACCCTTCACTAACTCTTTTGTGGTGGTATATATGGATGATATCCTCTTCTTCAACAAAACTTGGAAGGACTAGCACATGCAACATATTCAACAAGTTTTGAGCACTCTACGATAGCACAAGCTATATGCTAACTTGAAAAAATGCTCCTTTGGCATGAACAAGGTCCAATACTTGGGCTACATTTTTTATGAACATGGGGTGCATGTGGATCCAACTAAGATCCAAGTCATCTGTGACTGCCCAAACCCGACCTCACTAACCAAGCTTTGGAGCTTCTTGGGACTTTCCAACTTCTACCCACGGTTCGTATTGGGATTCTCCTATATTTCATGGGCCTTCAATCAAGTGACCAAGGGAGGTGGAAAGGAAAGTTTCACATGGGGGAAGCCACAAAAACGAGAATTTGATGATATGAAGCATTGCTTGTTCTCAGCTCCAGTACTCTCCTTACTCGATCTGCAAAAATCATTCGATATTGATACTGATGCATCTAACTATGATATAGGCACACTTCTCACTCAGAATGGTCATTTGGTAGCATACCACTGTGAGACACTCTCATATATTGTCCGCAAAATACCGGAAATGTATTCCATTATACAAGCCTTTTGTCAATGGAAACATTACATTCTAGGAAAGGAGATAATCATCCACACTGATCACAAGCCTCTACAGTTCATACAGACATAGGGGAAGTTGAAGAACGAACACCATCATAAGTGGTCCACATACCTGCAACAATTCCATATCAACATCAAGTATAAGACAGGGAGAAAAAAATGTGTTGCTGACTGCCTCAGTCAACCTCCCATGGTTGCACTCACCACCGTGCTCCATTCCTATGGGCATGAGTGGCCCCAACTTTATTAGCAAGATCCTGACTTCACCACCACCTATCAGCTCTTGGGTACAGGCACGAATGTCATCGATTTTCACTTTTAGGAGGGACTATTATGCCATCTGAGCCACCTCTATGTTCCTGCAAGTGAGCATGCAAAGCGGATTTGGGAGGCTCACTATAGTAAGATGGAAGGACATTTTGGCATGGAGAAAATTGTGGCCATGCTACAGAAACATTTTTGCTAGCCAAAACTTCGAAAAGACATCATTAAGTATATCAGATCTTGCACTACTTATGCCATTTCCAAGCCAACCATCAAGAATCAAGGCTTATGCACCCCTCTTCCTACTCCCAAGAGGCCTTAGGAATCCATCTCGATGGATTACATGTTTGGCCTTCCGTCCACCAAGAAAGGAAATGATTGCATATTTGTGGTGGTTGATCGGTTTTCAAAGATGGCCATTATCACATCCTGTAAGAATATCATCGCAATGATAGATACTACCGAGCTCTTCTTCGAATGAGTGTGGGTCCATTTTAGGATACCACAGACCATCATCTCTTATCGAGAGAACAAGTTCCTCAACACATTTTGGTCGAGTCTCTTGTCATTGTTGGACACCAAGATCACTAAATCCATTGCTTTCCACCCTCAAATCGATGGCTAGACAGAGGTCGTCAATCAGATGATTGTGCACATCCTGCGCATCTATAACCCTAAGAATCCGTGTACATGGGATGAGAGTATTCCCTATGTTCAACAAAACTACAACAGGGCTCTCCGTAGCTCCACCATACATAACCCTTTTCAAGTTGGGCTGGAATTCCAACCCTTGGGTCCCATTGATATTGCAATAACTCTTGGAACCACATAGACAAAATCTTCCCATGTTTAGTCTAAGGTCGAAAAATCCACTAGATTCATTGAGCGGATCCAACACATCTTCCAATAGGTCCATGAGATTTTGCAAAAAGACAATGTTAAGTACAAGCAGTGCCATGATCAACACCAGGTACTGCACAAGTTTCAGGTGGGAGAGAAGGCCTGGTTACCTTTGCAGAAATAACTCCTTACAGGGCCCCATTAGAAGCTCCGTCCACTTTTCTATGGGCCTTACACTATCACCAAGGTTGTGGGAGACAATGGTTTTAAGATAAACAATCCACCCTTCCTTGGCTTGCACATAGTGTTCAATGCAGACCTCCTCCAACCATATTTTCCACCATTATTGGACACCTCGACGATCATAGAATAGTTGACACCAACAGAGCTCAACCATGACTGCATGGAACATGCATCCACTAATTAGATAGTGGACACACAGGTCAAGGGAACTCACCAACAAATGATCAAGATTTATCAGGATGTTAAGGCTTGACAACTCCTGCACCAAGGAAAATGGCTCACCCAGGGCCAAATTCAACAAAAATTTCCTCATCTGATGAGGGCACTCAATGCAATGGAGACCATTGTTTCCTAAAGGGGGAGGACTAATCTAGGTGGATATTGGTGGCCACCCACCTATTCCAACTGGATCCTTTTGACAGGTTTAGTTCAACACATTCTTCTGTAATTCTTTGTAATTGTGGGTTCTACACTTTCGAGGTTGTCTGAAGTCCTACATAACTGCTAGGTGGAGATTGGTGGCTTCCCACCTAATCCAACTGACTTATTTTGGAAGTTTCCATATTAGTACATCTTTCTGTACTTCAAGGGTCATTTTGGGGCCCTAAAAAATGTTGTTTTGTCTTTCCACATTCAAACTATAGACGAAGTCAGACTTCAATGGCATAATGTGTAGTTCTCAAAAATACCTTTCCAACGAGATATCAGGCACCTAAAACAGAGGTCGTATGAAAAATTTATGACCCCAAGAAGTTGAGGTACCAACTTGCCCATTGAGGCTCACATAACTTTTGACGTTTCATCTCCCAGGGCTAGGTTTTTGGATTTCTAGTATTTTGGCATTCATGAGTAATGTTAAAATGGCCTCTAGAGCCTCATTGTAATAATTCTTCTTAGATGGATGCGCGTATCAACCACATCTCTTCTCAGAGATAACTACCACCATTTGAGCAAGTTGTTTTCATTTCTGTAGTTTTATAGTTTCATCCTATTTCATTTATTCAATAGAAGTTATTATTGACTGGATATATGTTGTTGTTCTTTGTATCTCTATATTATTGCATTCAACCTATTATTCATTTCATTCTGCTCATAAATATGGATCAATGGTATCAGAGCAGTCTGTTCTTCATTTATTTTTCTTTGTGCATGTCCCCAACAAGATCTGGGTAAAATAAGTTGGGACTTGAACCAATCGAGCCTTTGCAAGATCGGTTGCACTGATCCTGAAAACAACCCATGGGGTATGGAAAGAAAGATGATGGAGCAGGAGATACTTTTAAAATGATGCTTGAGGATGCCCTTGCACGAAAAATGATCAAAATGATGATGTTTCACAGATCCTTCGATGGCTAGCCACATGAGACACATATTCATTAAGAGACCATGAAACTCCCTTCGAGGTACAAGTAAATTTTGATATTCCATTATTTGAAGGACTGATAGATGCGAATTTTGAAGATAAATGGATGAATCTTCTCGAAGGGTATTTTTCAGTCCACTATTTTTCCGATAGGAAAAATATTACTTGTGCACTCCTCATGGTCATCCCCCATGTTAAGGACTAGTGGGATACTTACTCTGAGAAAAGGGTTGTAGAGGAATATACAATATTTGTAGTCACCCCCACATGGGATTCCTTCATGTATGCCATTAAATAAAAATACTAACCTGTTAGAAGCTATGAGGACCAATACACATGATGGACCACCCTCCATTAGGGAAGGGACCAGATAGTACCAGATTTCACCAATATTTTTCATACCTTGTGCACCAAATTGGGTGTCAGAGACTCTGAATGACATCTAGTGCTCAAGTACCACATCTATATTCATAGATACATTCAAATATAAATTTATTTTCTAGACATCACATGATTGGGTATGACTTATATATATGTTGTCAAGATTGAGCAGAAATTTACGAAGAAGACGCGAGAGTTTGGATCTGCAAAATCCTCACAGCCGAAGCAGGGAAAAGGCGGCCCCAACCCCAAAAACAAGGAACAGAGAAAAGATAGCCACTCTCAGGAAAACCAATCCAAGCCACAACAAAAGAAGGGTAATGAGAAGTCGAAGAAGGATACTGTTAGGGTCCTAACCCGCACATAGGTAGAGAAATATATTTGGATGTAATAAAGGTCAATATTAATAAGGCATTTCAATAAAATAGAATAAGGCGGATGTAAGAAGACCTAATAGAAGCTTCCGCTTCTAGAAGGATCTTCCTCTAGATGCTTCTCTTGATAGACATATTTAGTATAAATAAGGGTCAAGGGTATGAAAACCCTAACTTGGAGATTATTGTAACAAAGCACTGCTTGACTGGAGGTTGCCTCCTTGAAGAGGCCCGTGAACATTGCTTTCTGAATCAAAGTGCTATTTCTGTTGTTGTTCTTATATCATTTCTATGTTATTGTGGAGATTATGCTGGTTATATTACTGTTATTCTGCCATTTCTAGCATTTTATTTCTGTTCTGCATATTTTTTTTATCTGGTATATTACAGATACGGGAAAGTGGTGTGAATACAATAAAATACCTTGGCATAACGCCGAAGAATCTCGCTGCAAGAAGTCACTGGTGGCCGAGTTATAAGCTTTCGAGTCAGAGGAAGATTCTGACTCTGAATCAAATCCAGAAGGAGGGAATCAGMTTATAGATGTCGAGCCCAACACCACTTTCTCTACCACCAAAGTTTAGCCAAGTGAACCAGAAGAACCAAAGGAAGGGGAACACCTCTTTCACTCACAAATGTGGGTAAAGGGGGCTACACTTCATTTAATTTTCGATAGTGACAGTCATAAGAACATGATCTCAACAAAGGTTTTCAAGCAGTTGGACCTACTGATGACACCTCACCCGCAACCATACACCATCAGTCAGCTTAAGCAAGGAAGATATCTCTGCGTCAGCCAACAATGTCATCTTCCCTACATCATCAAGCCCTTCAAATATTAGGTATTGTGTGATATTTCCCCCCTTGAAGTTTTTGATGTTATTTTAGGACAACCATATTTGTGGAAGTGACATGTTGCGTATGAGTCTAGACCCCACAATGTTATTATTACTTTGGGTAGACAATTGTACAAGATACCAGAGGTAGCATCACCAATCATTATTTATTTAATCTCTACTAAGAAATGTAGTAAGGTCATTTCACAGACCAGGAAGTTCGTCTTCTTTGTGATCCATGCTTATAGTAAGAAGAAGGTCACCGCCACATCTGTGACCTCTACACAAAGCCTCTCTTTGCAGCAGAAGCAAGTGGAAGAAATCATGGAAGAGTACAGAGAGATGTTCTCCTCACCCACTGGGGTACTGACGCACTGCCAAGTCAAGCATCCAATTTCTCTAATACCCGGTGCACCTCTGCCTAATGGACTAGTTTATCATCGCTCGCTGATGGAAAATGACGAAATCAAGCGTTAGATTCAAGAGTTGCTTCAAAAGGGGCACATCATACCCAACTCCTCCCCTTGCAGAAGCCTTATTGTACTAGTGCAAAATAAAGATGGGACCTGGTGGCTTTGCATTGATTACAGAGCATTAAACAAAATCACAGTTAGAAACCGGTACCTAATTCCTCGAATTGATGACCTTCTTGACCAACTCAACGGGGCCAAGTTCTTCAACAAGTTTGAATTTAAGTTTAGAGAGTCCAGATAAGGAAAACTCGGTGGTTTTTCAAGTTTAGAGAGTCTAGAAAGAACTTAAAGCCGACTCCATGGATGACTTTTCCATAAATTTAGTCTCCCAATCCCGAAAAAAGTGTAAAACAATACAAGGGAGAAATCTTCTAATCATGCTTGATTATAGTGTTTCTTTTTCGTAATTAGTCTTGTGAGGTTGAAAAAGAGATAAACTATCACTTGAAATACACCCTTTCAAACCTTTTAACGAGTGTGAAAGGAAGCAAGATCACTCGACAATCTTTTCATGTTTAGGATTCTGAAAAGAGTTTAAAGGAGACTTCAAGGGGTTCCTTTTTCGTATAACCTTTATGAGTCCGAAAAAGTGATAAACATATACATAGTCAGATTCTCATGTATTTACAAGCACGAGAAAGAACAAAGACTAAGCTCGGTAACTTATTCTCATGTATTTGCGAGCACGAGAAAGAACAAAGACTAATCTCATTCTAGAAAAATATTACTAGATTACGATGAGAATGAACTTCGAATGAGGATCACTCCTTGCAACATGTCTCTCTAGAGGTAGTTTTCCCCCAACTTCTTTGACAAAAGTTAGAGTTTTTTCTCCAACATGATGTCCAGAGGCTGGAGACCTTGCCCCCAAGCATCATTTCCTCCTGTGACTCTTATTATTTCCTCATTTAGGTTTCTGGTTACTAATGGAAACATTTTCACTAGGCGGAGGAAAAGAAGGTTCAAGTACTCGATCCAGAGTGAGAATTGATTGTAATGGAGGGGGGTATGTTTCATTTTTTAACAATATTTATGGAGACAATGAACTATGCTTGTCGATATTAGGTGCTACGAAATAATGATATGAATCGAAGGAATGTCACACCTAAGTCGAAATCATGTTTAATGTGGAAACCTGTGCAGTGGGAGGAGAAGGAAAAGGAAAAAACCCCATGAGTGAGGAATCCTTGAGAAGACCTACACCTACACTCTCAAAATTATGCTGTCCTAGAAAAGGAACATTATTTGCTATGACATTGTTGATATCTAGAGTTGTATACTCAAGTTGATCAACAATGATAATCTTTCCTTGATGGGGAAATCATAATATATGAAACACTCAAGATGCAATGGTAGTCATTGCATAGAACCAACTATGACCAAGTAACAAATTATAATCCAGGGGCACGTCGACTACTTTGATATAAACTGAAATAGTCTTACCCTTCAAATTCATAGCAAAATATTGCAAGAGTCCATGATTTTGGAAACCAATTCCATCAAACGCTTTCTGGGTGGTAGGGGATGGGATAAGTGTAGGAGAACCAAGGGCTCTCCAACAAGGAAAATAAATGATGCAAGTGGAGGCTCCCTCATCCAAAACAATATGATGGATGTTATTTCCACCAACCAAAACTTTAATTTGGAATGCTAAGTGGTGGGAGACTTTCTCCTTAAAATAATCCAGGTTAAACGTAATCAAGTTCAAATCCTCAGGATCCATGGCTCCAATGGCTGAAAATAGGGTTCTACGTTGATTTGGATAGTAATGTAAAAATTTGAGGGTTGACATAGCACAAGGAGCTTGCGCCAAATATTCAACGATGTTGTGGTTTTGGGAAACGCAAGAATTTGGATTAAAAGTTTCTTTTCGAATGACATTCTTTGGCAGGCACAATGATACGTCAGAAATTGGCTTCTCAATCTGAAGAGGATTGGAAGATGGAGGAGGATTATATTTATAAGGCTGGTCGATAGGATTCCCTTTAGTATGATCACCTAGAGGAGTGTAAGAAGTATTTTCACAAGTTGTGACATTAACCGTATTAAACATGTAAACCTCAAAGGCGCTTGTGGAAGTATCCCCATGGTGGGAATGACCTAGGTCACCTCCTTGCGGAGGGATAGGGTTTTTTACAACCAGATGTCGTTGCTTAAGTAGTTGGTAGGTACCCTTCAGATATTTAGCGACAACCTCACGATGAGGGAATTATTCGTTTAGTGGTCTTTCTCACAAATCATACAAGGAGATTTATGTTTCCTTGTCAGTTGAGTATCAACATACTTGGATTATCCTGATCGTTAAAAGGTTTCTTGGAATTTTCCTTATTTTTATTCTTACCTCCTAGTTGTTGAGATGAACTGGATTGGACCGCATTCACCTCATAGGTTTGAGAAGGAGTGAAAGTAGTTGTGGTGTTTGGAACAAAACTAGTTTTTGGAGAAGGTCTTCACAGATCATTCGACGAATGAGGAGAAATAAGGATCAGATCGTAAAGTGTGTCAGACTGATAGTAAAATGAGTCCAAATACTACACACGAATGATATCTTGCTCCTCAGTAACTACGTTTCCCATAGCAACATCGCGAGCAATGGGAGGCAAGAGTGACTTTGTAAACCAATCTGCGAGGTGTTGGTCCAAAATTGAAGCTTTAATCAACTATCTCCATCATCTCCACTCATGAATATGATCAGAGATGTGGGTGGAATAGGTTTTCCAGAGAGAGGTCAAAAGTTTTGTACCAGTCTTGTACCATATAGGCAACTGAAAATGTGTTAGGAAAGCCATGGAAAGAGAGTTAAAGTCGGCAAAAGAGTTACATGGAAATTCAATGTACCATTTCGTTGTTGGACCCATAAGTGTTCTCTGAAAAATTCTAAGATGAATGAAATTGTCCATCAAAGAGTTGGAAGAACACCATAAGTGGAAAGTCATAACATGATTGTTAGGATCCTCCCCAGGTTTTCCGTCAAATTTCGGAATGTCGGACGGTAATTTGGTAGGGATGGTGGGCCAAAACGAGGCATGAAGGATGGGATCGTTTGTTAAACACGATAGATATAGCATATCTAACATAGCCAAGAACAATAGTTGTCGGTTAGGTTGATGATACTGGTGATAACCATATTGCATAGGAACACCAGTAGGACCGTATCTAGGTTGTGGGAAGGTGATAAAACTAGATGGTCTTCCCATATAAGGTGGTTGTCTGAGTTGTCTACCCATGTAAGGTGGTTGTCCTGCTTGTCCACCCATGTATTGTGATTGAATAGATGGACCTCCTACATACTACAGTTGAACTGTTGGTCCCCCTATGTATTGCTGTGAAAGGGGCTGTTTTGTTTGAATCGTGGGGTTTACAAATTGATAGGGCATAGTTCCTTGCGGAGGAATTCATGTTGTATTGGGTTGAGTCCACAAAGGATTCACAAATTCTGGATATGAATGTCCAAGATACAAACGAGTGGTATTAAGGATAGAAGTACTTGCATGAGTGGTTTCCCCCCATTCTTGTTGATGTTGCAACAATGTAGGTTTCTCCCTAGTAAATATTTTCCCTGCAACACTGAAGGTTTCCCCCCAGCTGAAGGTTGGCCTCCCATTGAAGATTGACCTCAAATGTAGGGAGTACTAATTTATTATGTGTGAGATGATGTTTGAGTAGGTTGTGTAACTATGGTTGTGTGAATGACTTGATTGTTGTTCATTTGACCTATGGGATGACCAAGTAAATAACTTGGCATGTGCATGTGTGGAAAAAATGAAGCAGGAATATTACCTAACTCATGTGCAAGAGGAGATGCATGTGCAAGTGGTTGAGTTAGGGTTACCTAGGTCACTGATGTTTCCGGTAAAGAATAAGAACCAACAGTATCAACTACGGGAGTTGTGGATAAAGATGAATTCTCAAGTCCTTTAGGAAAACCAAAAATCTGTGGGTTCCTACCAAAGGATGGTGAAATGGTGGAACTAGGTGGTAAACGATAAGAAGAATAAAAATCATCGTATCACGTGGATGGTGGATCAAAGAGTGGTTGGCCAAGTGGATCAGTAAATGGAGGATTCAAAAAAGTTGCCAAGATTTCTTCAAAGGCTGGGACTGATTCTTCAACGTGATGGCCACTTCCAGGAACGATGCTCCCAGTTTCAGAATTGTGATCTACGATCACTGCTTCGTAAGAAAAATTATTTTGTGGTTCCTAAGTATTAGGTTCCATACCTTGTATATTGTGAAAAATATGATCCCAAGGCTGACTATGAAAGACAAAGAAACACACTCCTATGAAAAATAAAAGCAATCAACCAATAAAAAAAATATTTGAGGATCTTCCGAAGATGGGATATCAATCTGTCAGTGAAAAAGTGAGAAGCAGTTACACCGATATCCACATAAAAACCATTTTTGGTGCAAGAAACCCTCTCTTTCATGGTATCACCCTCTAAGGGTACTCAGAGTGTTATATGATATCTACCCTAGGCACTGTGGGAATCCCCCCACAGTCACCTCTATAGGTACCTAGGAAAGGCCATAAGGTTACCAACTCACAGTCAGCCTCCGGGGGGGTACAGTTGACAGTCAGGACCGAACTTATGGGCAGGATATCAAAGTGCGAAGATCTTCAAGAGAAATGAAGTCAAATGGACTGGTAGGACTCCAGAGGACCCCGAATGGACTCGAAGTTCATGAAGCACCGATACCAAATGAAACCAGTTGTTTCTCAAGAACATCCCCCAATATATGATCTGTCTGCTATGATTGGTTAAGATTTGGAGGGGTAATCTTCGCTTCTTTCCCACAAACAACCTCGTGTTTAGACTTTGTGTGAGAGGGGGTTCCCAACTATTCTTATACAAAATATGGATTTATATGCTCTTTAGTGTTCTACAATATGTTTAGTAGTCTTGGACAATTTTCTCACTTCACCTAGTCCAAAGACCCTAATCCCGAACTCCTGTTGGTGTGCTAAAAACACAAAATATTTGAGTTGATTTTATTAGCGTGTGGTTGATTTTAATGGATTTTAACTCAAAGGGTTCATGGAGATGAAACTGATGATGTGTAAGAGACTCGACTCCAAAAGACTGCAAAAGAATCATATGTAGTTCTTTCTTTCGATGAATTCTACGTATGAGAAGGAGAATAGTTATATTCTTCTTATCTCAAGAAAGCACTCAAAACAATGCAACCTTCAATTTCTAGGATCAATATGATGCCAAAATACCAAGCAGATGTTTTCAAAAATTGAAATGCACATGCAAAACTATCTCTTTTCCCAAACATAAACCAAAGCAAACTTCTTAATGAATGCAAAATTTCTTTGTTTGATTAACTATGCAAGGGGATTTGCAAACTTTTTGCTTCTTAACTTTGTTTGATTAACCTTGTTACGGAAATATTCCCCTGCGGACAGGTGAACTTTCCCTTGGATTACATACCTCTAATACCAAGACAGAAAAACATAAGTGGACACTAACATCCCTTTGAATTTAGTTTAACTAATCAGAAAGAGAGAGAGGGAGAAAATGTGTGATGCACCTAGTTTTGAAGTTTGTTCTCGTTGCTTCCAATATGAGCTTGGTCTCCAAACTCCTTAGCACAACTTGATACCTTCAATGCAATAGACATCAAAGGGAAACGAATAACTCCTACTCTACAAGATTATATCAAACAAATTCATCTACAAATATTGAAGGAACAATAGACAAGCACATGCAAGAATATACAAGCTTGAAGGAAATATGCCAAGTATATTAGATGAGAACTTAAAAGGAAACTTACAAACATGGATGGTGTTGCAGGAGCCTCGCCAAGTCCTCCTCGTCCAACCATTGCATGAATTCCAAGATCATAAATTTGATATCTCTGTCTATCTCCTTCCTCCCATTCACCATGGAAATCCCTCATTATATAGGATTTGGAGGCTTAACCACCATGGATAAGATCACTCACTAGATCCACTAAAATGGGATATCCAAGATTTTAGGGAGAAAATATATTTCAAGTATTTTAGGGAGAAAATATCTCTCAAGGATTTTAAGGAGGAAATATCTCTCAACATCCACCAAATTAGGATTTTGGTTTGAGAAAATATCTCAACCATCCATGAGATTCTCAACCTCTCCTTGAGATTAGGAAACTAAATGTGATGTGGATTCTCACACTAAATTAATTTCCTTTTTATGAATATTAATAAATAATTCATGTGCACATAGTATTTTGACTTTCATATAATTTATTTCTCCTACACATTGACTAGGGATTGTGACATATGTTATTTCATGGTGTCAAGGTGTATGCGACACTTAGCAAGGTGCGTATGACACTTTTACGACACTTGTGACACTTACGGTGAGGTACTTAAGTGTGGAATTTTGGTGTGTAACAGGGGTAGACAAAGAGTTAGTGAAAGGAAATGGTGGGAGAGAGGTAAGGGGGGTTAGATAGAGGAAAATAGAGAAAAGGGGGGAGAGATGGAGGGGGATATGGTGAGAAAGAGAGTGAGGGTTATATGAAATAGGTAAAATATAG
>SNQJ01S0003770.1:124266-172477 GCA_010110895.2 Picea sitchensis | reverse complement strand
GAGGGAGGGTGGTTCAAAGTGTGGGGGGGAGAGAGAGAGAGAGGAGGGGGGGAATGGAAAATAATAGGATATAAGAGTGCATGTGTGCTATTAGGAACACATGCACTTTTCCATAGCACATGTGCGCTATAAGGAATGTCTGCATGTTACTAGAGTGTGTTACCGCTATTAAGAACACATGCGCGTTCTTTTGAATTTCAATTTTTTGTGGTGGGATCAATAGATTTAGGTCTAGGATGACTAACCTAGTGGTTCGGTCTACAAATTGATAAAAAAAACCTCCATTTTTTTAATACCTCTCTATATATTTGTTTTTGACATTATTGTTTTATAGGATACACAATTCAGTTATTAACGAAACTACATTCATAGATAGAGTCGGCTATGCAGATTCCAAATATATAGTTTTTTTTTTTTTAAATTAATATTGTTTACTATTTTTAATTCTATTTTTATCTTAGCATATACCAAAATACTAGAATACATATCTCTCTTATTTATACTATAAATTTTTGTCGGCTTAAAACAAAATTGATCATGTTAAGACCCTCTTAGCCTACACAAACAAAAGGCCTTGTAATTTCAAGGATATATTGACTTTCATAATTTAAAAAATATATAAAATTGATATTATAAATTTCCAAAAAATACATTTCACTAGAAAAACAGGTTCTATACAATTATACAAGTTTTTGGAATAAAATTCCATCGTTAAGGTACTCAACACCTGCATGAACAAAAACATATACCTTTTATTTTGCTAGAAAAATAACATACCACTTTTAGAAAAAAAAAAACAAATTTCACAGTTCAAGGAAACATGTTTGAATAATGGTAGTGGTGTATAAACTAACAAATGATACTCATTTTATTCTAGTCAAGATGACTCATAATGAAACTAATATTGCATAAATTTACACGAATGAAATTACTAGGTTGCATGGAGTACCTAAGGAAATTGTTTCAGATAGAGATTCAAAGTCTACTTCAAAATTTTGGAGAGTATTGTTTAATGGATTTGGTACAAATCTAAATTTTAGTACAACATACCATCCATAGTCACATGGGAAGACAGAGAGAGTCAACCAAGTGATTGAAGACATGGTAAGAATGTACGTGATCAATAACTTATAAGCCATCTAAGTGGGAAGATTATTTGCATTTGGTTGAGTTTGTCTACAATAGTCGGTATCAAGCTTCATTGAATATGAGCCCATTTGAAACACTACATGGAAGAAAATGCAATACTTTGGTAAGTTGGGACAACCCAATAGATAGAGTAGTACTTGGGATAGAATTGCTTAGGTAGATGGAAGAGAAGATGGTTAAAATTAAGTAGAATGTGAAGGAAGCTCAAGATAGGAAAAATAGTTATATAGATAAGATCAAGACAACCAAAGAATTTATAGTGGGAGAGCATATAGTTTTGAAAGTGAATCCCAAGAAAATCTCATTGAAATTGGGTAGTTGTACCAAGATAGTAGCTAGATTTTGTGGTCCATATGAAATATTGGACATAATAGGACCAGTTGCATACATGCTTGAATTGTCTTCTTCCATGAATGTGCATAATGTATTTCATGCATATTTGTTGAAAATGTATGTGCATGATCATAACCATGTCATTGATTGGAATTTGATTCAGGTGGAGCCAGAAGGAGACTTATGGGTATAGCCAATGCATATACTATATAGGAAGGTCATGGTGCTCTATAAAAACTCCATAGGGAAATTTAAGGTCTAGTAGACATGCTACAACTCTAAAGAAGTGACATCGGAGTTTAAAGATACAATGCAGGAGTACTCGTAGTTGTTTTTGAATTTTTTTATAATTTTTTTATATATGTGTACACTTGAATGGTGATATGGATTGAGGATGGTTCCAAAATAAGGGGGAGAGGAATGTAATACCCCAATTTTGAGCTCCTAGATTAATAATGTATATTTTTTATTTATTTATTTCATAAAAGGCTAGAGTTCTTGTAAAGTTGAAAGGTCGGAGAGCCTAGAAATGTAATAATTTGAATTTAATAATAAAAATGCATTCTTATCTAAAATATGCACAAGGACAAAGTTATAGGAGGCTATGATTCCATGAGAGAGGGGGATAAAGGGACTAAGCCAATTATTATATTTTATTCACCCATCTTGGAAATTAGTTGGGAAAAGTAGTTACATGAGCTTCTTGGGGAGGCCACATGGTGCATTCTTGCATGTAATTATATACACCATGTTTTCGGTCATTAAGGGGTTCCTCAATCATTCATCATCATTGTTCCTCATTCATTCTTGTCATTCTTGTTCTTGTTTTTTTCATGGAAATGAATTGTTGGAGGTTGACATCCATTGCTAGTTGGTTGTAGGTACCTACTAGTTATTCTAGTAAGAAATTAATGCCTGGGTGCATGAGAATGATGGTAGTAGTGAAAGAATTGTCCACAATTGATAATCCTTGGAGTTTTTGGCATTGATATTTTCTGACCAGTAGCATCGGATCCCTATACAACTTGAGGGACTCCAATGTAGAGAAGGGGGTTCATTTATTTGGGTTGTGCATGATGAGTGGGAAAGAAAGCTACAAAACTAGGATTTATTCTGTGGTTGAGAAAGCTATGAGATATTGATAGATAATTGGTTTTTGAAACTTAGAATTGGCCTAGGAACCTATCCTTGTGGATTCATAGCGTTGGCTCGAGGTGGTCTGCTGTGAAGATTTTATATGCAACCGATATTGAGGTTGGTTGGAATTTTTGATGTCTGTAGCCAATCTATGTCAATATTTTGTAAACATAAGTGTTAATTTCTCTTTGTGTTCTTTCTATTATGTGTGTGTGTGTGTGTATTTTCATTGTATAATTGTCTTTGTGTTGAGTTATTACGTGATTGCTTGTTATTAAGTTTTTTCATAGTATGTAAATCATTTCAAATGATGGTGATTATTGTTTACTAATGATCAACATTCGTTTACTAGATTTTAAATAAATAACCATGAAAATTAATTAATTTGTTTCAACATATTATTTTTATCATAAAAAAAGATCGTAAAGATGTTTTTCCTGAGATTTTATTTTTATTTTCATGAGTTAATATATTATGAAGATTGTAATGCTACAAATGGATTGGAAATTATACCTAATGTATATGTAGGTAAGGAAGTGTGGGGAAAGACATGATTCATCCCCTAACTTCTCTGTATTGTAAAAAAATACACATTATTTCCTCCCATTGTGTTTTGGGTCTAGTACAATGCCAAGTTTTACTTTGAAGCTCATGTGATTTTGTTCTAATTTTATCAATGTTAATTTTATTCTTTAAGTTTCCTATTATAGAAAGATAATTATGATCTTATAAGGCTTAGGGTGTATGATCTTCTTATTATACAATAATTTTATCTTATTCTCAATTTCTTCATTACAACACAATTTCTCGTTAAATTTACTTGTGATAGTACTCTTAATGATATCAATATCTTGAATAGGGACCTCCTCATTTCTCCTTCAATGGTTAGTTAAATGAACAATTCACATCTTTAATCCACCCTCTCTTAAGTTTTAAGTGTTTTTTACAAGTATTTAAAGCAATGCTAGGAAGCCTCTAAATCTTCATGTTGATTGGTTTGTGCTTGTACATTAAGTACCTAATCATAGCCTTACTCTTACTAAGTGGAAGCTCATTCTCCAAGAGAAGGATTGAATAGGGTGTGATCCTCTTCATAATTATAAGATTATTGAATATAAAATACTTCTAGATTTGCTCAATTTTTCTTCACTTCTCTCTAAAAATGCTACAGTCTCAAAATTCACATTAATATAAGATCATTAGAGTAGCAAGCATATCAAAGAGGACTTTATATTTCCTAGAATTCTTTTATTTTTTTATTTTTTTTATAGTCATTATCGAAATCAAAATAGGATTTCCAAACTCCATTGATCCTTCTTTCCACACTATAGTTTCAATTGAGCTTATGATGAAGGTAAACTCCAAGATATTTGTAAGAAAGAAATTCTTCCAAGATGTTATTGTCATAAACAAAATTAGGATATGATATTTTCCTAGATTTGATGTTTATAATCTTTGTATATTATCAATATTTATTGACATTTTAGAGCTAGTCCAAAAATATTTGATAATTCTCAGTTTATTTTCAACATCAAAGGGCCACCTTTCCTTAAGAACAATAAAATCTATGCAAAGAATAATAATGATGAATATTTTGGAAACAATAGTGTCAATGTAGCCTACTTTCTCTAAACACATTTTTAACTTGTCAATATAAATGCCAAAAATGATAAGGGACATAGGACATCCTTGTGTAACCCGTATATTGCAATTACTTTCTTATAAATAATGCTCACTATTCCTAGACTTAGAAATTAATTTATCATACAACCTTATCAAAACATTCCTCACCCTAAAAGGAACCTTTAGATCTCTCAATCTCTTCCATATCTCTTCCATATGTTATTTTCAAGAATTTTGTCAAAATATTTCTTAATTTCAATGAAGCAACAAAGAAAATTGATTTTTTTATCTCAACGCTCCTCTATGATAATCCTAAGAGTAATTAAGTGGTCCAAGGTTGAGCAATAACTTTAAAAATTGGCTTGGCCTTTAGGTTTCTTTTCATGGACTTCTAACCAAATACTAATCTTTTTCTCCAACATAATTCTATACAACTTGGTTAAAAGAGTGATCATCATAATGGTCCCCTGATTTGATGGGTTATTTTTGTCACCACTTTTAAAAATAGGAACAGTAAGGCTAACTATGCAAGGCTTAGGAAAAATTTCTTGTTAAGTTGAAAAGATTACAAATGTGAGGGATGAGAACAAAGCCTTCAATTTCGAGGATTTATTCCTAACAACCCTCAATGTCTTTAGCTTTCCGTTTACTAGGGGATTGATAAAGATTTTTGATGTAAGAATCTTAACCACTCATAACAATCATATTGTTTTTTTGGTCTTTCAAATTAACAATTATCTACAAGAACAAAAACTTTAACCTCAAGTTTAAAAAGATGTAGAAGTTTATCTTACTTTCTATTTACATATTATTACTTCTTTCTTTACTTAACAACACATTGTACTTATTTGTTTTAATATCCTTATGAATTTATCTCAATTTTGTCAAATACATTTGTTTGTAGATTTTCTAACAATTTTACAATCTTTATTATACTATAAATTAGTTTTTTTTTTTTTAAACATTGATTCACAATTAAGAGATTAGTTATCAAATATAATAAATATCTTATTTTTTTTTAAATTTATTTTTTTTTAATTTTTAAATAGTTTTTAAAAATATATATTAATATAAAATATTATTTTAAAATAAAAATATTTAATTTAATTTATAAATATGTTACTATACCACAAATCCATTGAATATATATATATATAAACAAACATTGATAGTAGTACATATTAAGTCATTGAACATCGTTCCAATAATTAGATTCATAAGTCATATCAACGAAAACATTGAGCACCAAGCGAGTAAAATCTATACGAATGTCACATCGTTTTTCTTGGGACACTTAGTTCTTGTTCCTAGTGAAAACTTTGTCTAACTTATAGGTACTATGTCTCCTAGCTATGGAACACTAGGAAGTGGAGGAAATTGTCATTGTAAAAAGTTTTGGACGAGAATTATAGAAAGGACAAGAAAACTATTTGACATGACATACATAGCTATAGTTATTGTGATATGTACAATAATTATGAGAAGGAATAAGTTGTGTGTTTTTCCTTTCAAGAACATAGTACAATAATTAGTAACACGATTAAGTTTTGTTTGTGTTTTTTTTTTCCTTTAGAAGTTGAAGTTTTCCTAATAGAAAGCATTATAATAAGTCAAATAAGTTAGGGAATGTGAATCTAGAATGGATTTCGAAAGCCAAAGGAAACTTATATTTAAAGCATGAAAGAACAAGAATAGTATTTGACATGACATAGCTAGTGTGATATGTACAATAATTACTATAAGGAATAAGTTGTGTTTTTTCCTTTCAAGAACTTAGTATAATAATTAGTAAGAGGATCAAGTTGTGCTTTTTTTCTTTGAGAAGTTTTTCCTCTTAAAAAAGAAATATAATAAATCAAGGAAGTTAAGGAATGTGAATCTAAAATGGATTTTGAAGGGCAAATAGTAAGGTGATAATTTTTTTATCAAAATTATTTAAAATTTAATTATCATTTTAAATAATTTATTTATATTTTAAAAATTTATTTGTATTATAAAAGACATTTCATTTTATTTAATTAGATAATGTATCATAATATTATTGGGCTGTTAAAACATATGAGTTATTTTATCTTGATATAATTGTTTTTAGACTTTTAAAGCTTAGGAATTATCATAAATAATCAAGTGAAAGTTTTTATAGCCTTGCAAGGGGTCATGGTCCTTTTGGATCAAGGTATTCGTGATGTCGTTGTCATAGTTTATTCATGTTGAGACACACAGTAATACTGAGAGGGGGGATGAATTAGTATTATATCAATTTTCACTAATTTATTTCCTTTGCAATGATTAAAGTTATTTATAAGTGCTTACTTGATCACCAATGCATGTAGAAATCAAAACAACATAGAAAACATAGTACATCAGGGTTTTTACATGGAAACCCAATGCCGGAGAAAACCACAAAACATATTTCTTTATGTTCTTCTGGAAACACCAACTCACAATTTACAATTTTTCAGCTTAACAAGCACCCTCCTGTCACAGATAATGAGGACACCAATCCTCTCAGGAACTAACCTGTCATAGGTAATTAGGACACCAATCCTCTTAAAAGCCACCCTGTCATAGATAATGAGGACTCCAATCCTCTCAGGCACCAACCTATCGCAGATAATGAGGACACCAATCCTCGTGAGATTCAACTCACCCTAGCACCACCCTATCACCCTTAATTTAGTTTTTTTTTTTTAAATGTTGCAGAGTTGGACCTTTTCAAGACTTTTCTCTACAATTAGGAACAACTAATAAATCTCTAGTTCAGTTCTTTTGAACAATTACATGACATTTTTTCCTCTCATTATCCACATTTCAATTGAACAAAGCACACCCTTATTTATAATGTTTTTCCCTGATTTCCCCTTCCTGTATGTGGACACATAACAGTTACATTGTGGGAATACTTTGACCAGATCAAAGTCTTGTCAGTTACACTTCTGTCTAAATAAAGTATGTGCACTCATTACTTTATGGAAAAATCTTGACTAGATCAAAGTCCTATCAATTACACTTTTGTCTAACTAAATAATATTTATTTGTTCAGTTATGGATGGAAAGTTTTTGAATAAATCAAACAGACCAAATCTTCCAACGAGTAAGTTGCATTTCATCTCCTCAAATTGACGCAACAATTTACATTTTGGAATGCTCAATGCCCATATAAAATGGGAGCACAAGACTTACATCACAAGTCTTCATCTTATCACATTCCACTGCACCATTTATCGCACTCGCTAGAAGAACCCTACACAACTTCAACATATTATGTCGTGGTCCACTTCGTCACAGTTGATTCATCTTGATGCAAGGGTCATTTTTCATCAATGCCTGCAAGGGTTATTCAACTTTGTTTTCTTCGATTTTACTTCATGCATTCATGTGGTCATCTTTACACATTTCTATTTACTTTCAGGCACTTCCACTAACTATGTGCCATATTTCTTGTATACATTTTATGCAATCTCCTCTGCTTGTGTGTCATACTGTCTCATGCATTACATCTTTGACATCAATGAAAACATATGCGCAACAAAATCCCCCTTTGTCATTAATGGAAACCAAATTGTTCTAAAAGGTGACTACCAAAACAACAACTGTAAGTTGCTCTCCCTTTTAATGTTCGCACCTACAATATCTACGCAACTGCTAGATCTTCCCTTTTCAATGTGCTCAAATGTAATATCTGCGCAAATACCAGATCAATGGGATTTATAATATTCTCCCCCTTTGAAAATAATGACAAATAAGGACATGGGATATTCTATCCTCCATGCCTCTTTACCCACACAGAACCATCCTTAAACATAATACCATCAAGAGCCATAACAAACTTCAACTAGGCGCATCTCCACAATTTTTTTTTTACCCTTGATACTGCATCAAATGGGGCACCTTTCGAAGTAGTGAACTATGTGCCTTATTGAAGAAGGGAAGATGATATCACCCCCAAATTCTGTCTTTGAAACTCAAAGGGTTCTCTAGGTAATGGCTTGGTAAAAATATTTACAATATGTTCATTGGAAGGAACATACTCTAATTTGACCACCTAATCCTGTACATGTTCTCTGAGAAAATGATATTTGGTTGGTATATGCTTAGTCATAGAGTGTTGAACAAGATTTTTGGAGAGATTAATAGCACTTGTATTGTCGCACATGATGGATATAGGTTGATGTTACGAGGAAAATATCTCTATGGAAAGGGGTAAACCACAACAGACGGAATGAAACATAGAAATAAACTCTAATCTCAAGTATGCTATATAAAATAAATGCTAACACGACAAGGATATGAGCCTACCTCGTCCATACATTTGATGAAGACTATTGTTGAGCACGCAACCCAAATATTTATACCTGCAACGTGTCCTTGACAACCAAGATACACAAGCATATAGTGATAATGTATAGTGTTAGCATATATATTAGAATAATCCATTAACATACATGAAAAATATGCCCATGGAATAATAATTCAAATATTTGCAAGATATCAATTAGATGAGAAAAGAGTATTTCTATTAAAATAATAATTAGAAGTGCATAGGTGACAAACTTCTGTAATGGCACATATCGGAACCGCAAAACTAAGTCCCTCTAGTTGGGCCTCCGCCACTTCAATCCTCCACCAAAGGTAAGATCATATAAAGGAGTCGATGAGGCTCTCCATCACAAAGAAGGAAGAGCTTGGGGGTTGAGCAAGGAGTTCAGACTTTTAAGGACAAAGGGATGTAGACTCAATATGAAGTGAAATTTCTCCAGAGTGTCTTTGCTCTAAAATTTGAATTTTTTTCCTCAAGGCTTGGATATGGATCAATTTATCTCCTTCAAATGGAACTGAAGGGCCGAGTCAGAGCATTTAAAAAATATGGAAGTTCAAGGATCATGGATCTCATGACATGGCATGGAAACCCGACATTATTTTTAATTTTGAGCACCAAACCCAATGTGCGTGGGTTGTAGTGGAGCAACCTACGTATACTCTTTTTGTATAACTGATAGGGCACGTATATGTGGAAAACTATGCTTTTTTGGCCCTGGAAGGTGCAAAAGGGGACTTCAATTCTACATAGGGAAATGAAAGGCTATAAAAGCAAGTTGCATGGGGTGAGGAAAAATTTATTGTAACAGATGCCCCCTAATGTGTGAGGCCAGAGGAGTATATGTGATGGCCGAAATACATTATAATTCCTAGAAGTGGAGTAATGGAGACTTAGCTGGAAGTACGGGTTACTCATGAGAATATCACAATCCATAATGAATTTGTACACATGGTTGCTAATCCAAATTACACTGCAGATCCATGTGGAAATATATCAAATAGTTGTTCATGGCCATGAATAAGAAATACAAAGTGGACATATGCCATAGTTTATTATAGTCATGAATAAGGCACATTGGAATCTAGTCTCAAAATCAATCTGAAGATATCTTTTTACAATGAAGTACAATCTGATCTCCCATGATCACTGAAGTCATATAGGTACTGGTCCAATGAAAGACAACAACAAATTAGGAATGATTCTACTATAAGATGGAGGTATTATACATTATCTGTTGAAGGTGAAAGTTCATATAAAGGAGTCGATGAGGTTCTCCATCAAAAATAAGGAAGAGATTGGGGGATGAACAAGGATTTCACACTTTCAAGGACAAAGGGATGCAGACTCAATATGAAGTGAAATTTATCCAAAGTATCTTTTCTCTCAAAGTTGAATTGTTCGCCTCAAGGCTTGGATATGGCTCAATTTATAGCCTTCAAATGGAACTGAAGGGCCAATTCAGAGTGTTTCCAGTATATGGAAGGTCAAGGATAATAGATCTCATGACATGGCATGGAAACCCAACATTATTTTTAATTTTGAGCACCAAACTCTATGTGTGCGGGCTAAAGTGGAGAAACTTGTGTATACTCTTGTTTTATAACGGATAGGGCACGTATATTTGGAATTTTTTTCTTTTTTGTCTCTAGAAGGTGCAAAAGGGGACTTCAAGTCTACATAGGGAAATGTAAAGTCCATCCAAGCAAGTTGCATGGGGTGAGGAAAAGTTTTCTACAACAGATACCCCCTAATGTGTGAGGTCAAAGGAGTATCTGCGATGGTCGAAATACATTATAATTCCCATAAGTGGAGAAATGGATACTTAGTTGTAAGTACTAGTTACTCATGAGAATATTACAATCCATAATGACTTTTCACACATGGTTTCCAATCTGAATTACATTGCATATCCATGTGGAAATATATCAAATAGTTGTTCAGGGCCATGAATAGGAAATACAAAGAGGACATATTCCATAGGCTGTCATAGTCGCGAACAAGGCATAGTGGAATCTAGTCTCAAAATCAATATGAATATATATGTATATAATGAAGTACAATCTGATCTCCCATGATCACTGAAGTCATATAGGTACTAGTCCAGTGAAAGACAACAATAGATTAAGAATGTTGCTACTATAAGCTGGAGGTCCTCTACACTATCCACCGAAGGTGCAAGTTCATATAAAGGAGTCAGTGAGGTTCTCCATCACAAAGAAGGAAGAGCTTGGGGGTTGGACAAGGAATTCAAACTTTCAAGGAAAAAGGGATGCATAATCAATATGAAGTTAAATTTATCCAGAGTTTCTTTGCTCTCAAAGTTGAATTGTTCACCTCAAGGATTGGATATGGCTCAATTCATAGCCTTCAAATGGAATTGAAGGGTCGATTTAGAGAATTTTCAATATAAGGAAGGTCAAGGATCATGGATCTCGTGACATGGCATGGAAACCCAACATTATTTTTAATTTTTATCACCAAAACCAATGTACGCGAGTTGTATTGGAGCAACCTGCGTATACGCTTGTTGTATAACTGATAGGGCACGTATATGTGGAAAAAGATTATTTTTTGGCTCTGGAAGGTGGAAAATGAGACTTGAACTCTGAACAAGGAAATAGAATTCCATCCAAGCAAGTTGCATGGGGTGAGACAAAATTTGTTGTAAAAGTCGATCACAAGGAACATGAATGTCCTTGAGATTGTTTTTAATCCACAACACTTAAGTGCAATAGGAGGTTTTGGAATATATTCATCGCATTAAGTGTAGGAAATGGACCTTTTTTTTGCTATGGGGACCACTAAACTAGCTGCGGGAGAATGCACACCTCCACTAGTGTTTTTGTAATGCACTTCATGCCAGATGCATTTGTATAAGCTATGAGAACAAGGTTTGTGTCTTTTGAATACCACAATCCATAAATCAATGTTCCTTACAAATATCTAAATATTCTTTTGACCAAAGAACATGAGTTTCCTTAGGCTGTGGTTCCTTGCAAATATCTAAATATTTTTTAACTGCAAGAACATGAGTTTCCTTAGGCTGTGCTTTAAATCTTCCTACCAAACCCACAACTTGTATGATGTCAGGCATTGAAGCAATCAGATAGAGTAAGATTCCTATCATAGACTTGTACATGGTTTTATTTATTTTTGGAGCATCGTCATCCTTGTTGAGTTTTCAACTGGTAGTCATGGGAGTGCTTACTGGTGCGCAGTTCTCCATGCCAAACTTTTTCAAGATTTCCTTTAGATATTTACTCTAAGAAATGAAAATTTCTTTTTCTGATTGATGAATATATAATCCAAGAAAGAAAGAGATTTCTCCTGACATGGACATATCAAACTCTTGATGCATTGCAAATGCAAACTTCTTACTCATTAATTCAATGTTACTATAAAAAATAATATCATCAACATACACTACAATAATTAACATATCATTACCTTTAGATTATATATATAAGTTTCCATCAGCTATTCCTTTTTTAAATCCTTATTGGTGCAAATACTTGTCAAGTTTGTAATACCAAGCTCTTGAAGTCTTTTTTAGCCCATACAAGGAATTTTTTTAATTGATAGACATAATATGTTTTTTCAGTTAGTAGAAAGCCTTACTGTTGCTCGACATAAACTTCTTCCTCAAGATCTCCATTCAAGAATGTTGATTTGACATCCATCTAGTAGACTATGAATTTTTCGTAGTAGGGAAAAGCCAAAAATATCCTAATAGCTTCAATTCTTGCAACATGGTCAAAGGTTTCTTCAAAGTCCACTCCTTTGAATTGAGCATACCAATCTGGCCTTTTTTTGGACTATTTGTCCATATTCATTTAACTTGTTTCTGTATACCCATTTAGTTCCAATTACATTCTTGTCATTTGGTCTCGGGACAAGATCCCAAGTCTTATTTTTCTCTATTTGGTCTAGTTATTCATTCATGGATTTAACCTAGTGGTCATCTTGACTTTCTTGTGCAAATGTTTGGGGTTTATTCATGGATAATAGTGAAAAAATTGCAGAGCTAGATGTATCTTCAATTTTTATTCTAGTGTGTACACCTTCTTCCTTGTTTCCAAGAATCCAACTTTCAGGATGATGTTTTTAAACAAACATTGATGGGGTCTTTGGTTGTAGTGTCTCAATTCTCTCTTCTTTCTCAGAATCCTCTTGTTCTTGATACTCATGCTTCCTCCTCAATCCCAATCTTCTGCACTCTCTTCTCCACATTTTGTTCAAGCACACTCTCAGGTACTCTCTTCTCCACATTTCCCTATATAACACATTTCAAATTTGAAAATTTGGAAATTAAATTTAAATGATTTTAACACATTAAATTGTAGTTTTAAATTTTAAAACATGTAATGCCTATGATGTGACAACCTATGATTCAATAAATTAAATGTTGTTTAAGACATTCTTATTTTAAATTAATAATTTAAATGACAATTTTCAATTTTAATATATAATTAAATTTGTTTTCAACATGCAATGATACCTGTGAACTCCCACCCTCTTCAAACTCTCCCAATGAGAATTGAGACAAGCCTGCCCAAGTAGTAGGAGATGGAATAGAGATCTGTGAAAAACACAACTAAGAACTAAATCTAGGATTCAATGTGTTCACATTTATACAAAATTATAAATGTCATGTTGTTGATCTTATTCAAAATATTGGAGTTTGGACAACTAAAGTGCTCATCTGTGGATATTAGAAAACACATACCTGATTCAACCCATCCAAATTTAAACTTGTGAAATAAAGTCCCCTATTAATTGGAGATTCACGTAACATATTTCCAAACTGCAATTAATGACAATAATAACTCAATTATTTCTATAGATACAATGATATGTATCTAGATCTAGAATTAGAAGTAAACTATCCTCAAATGCGTCAAACATTTACTAACTAGAACATGTACCAATCCGTTGTTCATTTAATCACTCTGAATGGCTTCCTTCCAACCATTACGACAAAATTTTGTATACTCCTTAATATCGTCTACTGATATGGTATCTAACTCCTCATCTGTTTTATAAACAAAAATGGCCCGAGAATTGGCTTCCACTCGCTGATGGTTCAAACCAACATTAACACCATAAAAAATTGATTCCAAATTTTCCCCGATTGCATTCCTAGTCTCTTTTCCAACCTATGACGAAGCTCACAACACTGAATGTGAAGAAAATGCCCCTGTTGGGCGAGATACTAAAGGTCGTGGAGGCCTCTGCAATGTCGTATTTTGATATGCCCCTTTTCGATCACATGTCTATCCTTTACCAACCCCATAATAATCGGATGATAGACTAGTATAATCAGGGTGCATGTCCATGAAAAACTTTGCATAAAAGTGTCTAGAAAAATAATGTGAAACCTCATAATTCTATGGCAATTTCCCATATGCTACCAAAAATCTATTATAAAGATGTCCTGCTATGTTGGGGTGCTTAAAATATTGCACCTTCAACATCTTTCGCTTTGGCCCATATTTGAAATTGAACATCGAAATTGTGTTTTCTTTTGAAACTTTATTTTTTACTACGTCCCATTTATCAGGGTCCATCATCTCTGACTTTCGCCTCCTCATCAAATCGATAAAATTTTCAGTGGTTGGCCCTATCTTTTGATATGTATCCATAAAGTTTTGCAATGAATGCAAAACAATTTGCAAGCCTTGCTTACTCTCCTGAGGGATATCCAAGCTCCTCAAATCATTTTCCAACCTGTTTTTAACACCTGAGCATCACTAAAGGGTCATTTCTTCAGTAATCCCTTCCTAGGGAAGCTCATTACCAACACCCGAAGGATAGGTGGATGTAGGCATGTAATCTTTTGTTTCTTGATAACATTGCCTCCTAAATCCACCTTGACCCTCTTCACCAACATTAGAATCTTTGTAACATCCACTCTCTCTTTCATTGTCTTCCCTCGCATTAAACTCATTGTCTACACACACATTTGAAATAAATTTCATCATTTAACTTGACATAAATATAAATACACAAAAATACAACAAAAATAAACAAAATCAAAGAAAATTACCAAAAATATTTTCTTGTCCTGATGTATTCCCTACATTCTCAGGTGTAGGAGTATCAATGTGCAACCTATCTAAGAAGGCTACATCCATAACACCTGTTTGGGCACATTCTCGAGTTGATGTATTCACAGGCTCGTTTGATAATCTCCTTTGATGAGATTGTAGTTGGTCACTCAGAGTCTCAATCGAAGAAGGGGTTCCTCTTCTTCCTTGTTGGGATAGCCTAGAGCATTTGCGAGGAATGTTTGGAGACTCATGTCTCGACATCTCGCCTCAATATATATCCTTCGAAAATTCATGAATATGAAATTTCATAAGTTATAGAAACATTAAATGGAAATACTGAATTTATAACACAAGCATTTAAGCATTTATAACAACTTCAAAGCATCGCAGACATATATTGAAAAAACTAGAACAAGTATATTTTTTACAATCATTGCCAAAATAAATCATTGACAAAACATTTACTTAAAACTAAAAAAATAAACAATATCACATGATACATGTTGTTACTATCCTCTTAGATATATGCCCAGAAAAAGTTTCAAGGGATCATTGATCAAACCCTCGGGGCAGATCTCATCATGACACATGGAACAAATTTCCAAGGAGAACTTTTAGGGTAAAATGTCAATAGAATAACCAACAACATACACATGTGGCACCAACAATAGAAGAGAACGGAAACATATTCAAGGTTGAATTAGCAAGGAGATAAAGAGAACGACACCAACAAGTAGAACAAGAATCCCCAAATAATAACCAAGAAGAGATCTCCAACGAGATGGAAAAGACCAAGAAGAGGGGTCGTATCCACACAATAAAACAATTGAATAAGTCAAGAGAAGGGATCCAAAGTCAAGACAACTAAATTTCTTTAGGAAAAATCAAAGAACGAAACCAAAAACCCACACAACAATTAAGGGGGGCATAACTCAAGCAAGGGTGGTTTCAACACAAAGTCAACAATTAAATTCTTCCAAACTCAAGAAGGATAACTTTCTTTAGGTAAAGCACAAAACCAAAAACCCAAACAACAATTAAAGGTAGCGTAAGTCAAGAAAGGGTGATTTCAAGACAAAGTCAACAATTAAGTTCTTCTTGAATGGAAAAATGTCCACATGATTCTCATGATATTTACTTATAAGTTGTTATCATCCCAACATACAAGGAAGATCAATAATATGATCATGCTCTTCTTAACTACTCCTAGGTCTCATGGACCATCTAGGGAGAGAAAAAAATCACACATTATCTCAACTTGGTACTTAACCAAAAACAAAATAAACCAAAAAACCAAAGGAAGATCAATAATGTGATCATGCTCTTCTTTGGATGTTATTTAGTTTATACATATGTTTTTCTTCAATAATGGGACAAGATTGAATTCAAGCCCATCCCTGTACATGGACATGTCCAAATTCAGATCTTTCATCCCATTTGATAAACATATTATACCTCTACTTTTCTGTGTCCGATATGGTCTAGGTGTTGTTGTGTCTTTGTTTTTACTCTACTGTGTTTTCATCCTATTGTGTTCATATATTATTAATTTATAGGAGGTTCGGGCCTGTCTCTGTACATGGACAAGACCATATTCGACCTTGTCCATGTGCAGGAACAGACTCGAATTCAAGCCTATCCATGTACATGTAAAGGGCCAAAAATTTCCCTATCCATGTCTAGGGACAAGCCCGAATATGAGCCTATCCCTGTACATGGACATGTCAAATTCTGCCCTGTCATCCCATCAGAAAAAAATATGATACATATACTTATCTATATTATATGTTCTAGGTGTTGTTGTGTTTATGTTTTTACTCTATTGTGTCTACATATTATTGTGTTCATAAATTATTAATTTATAGGAGGTTTGGGCATGTCCTTGTACATGGAGATGGCCATATTTGGCCCTATCCATGTACAAGGATAGGCCAAAATTTACAAGTTATGGGGGTTAAAGAAGGACGTCGAACCACCTATCGGCAGGTTGTACCTCTCTTTTCTCAACAACTCATGGGTTTGTGAGGTCTGTCCCTCTCTTATCAGCAGGCTGTGGGTTTGGAACTGGTAACTTTCTTTTCTCAGCCACAAATTCATCATTTCAACTCCAAATTTAAAATATAGAGAGGCTAGGTTCAACATATATACTGGAAGGACCTTTGGATGCCAAGGACAATGCCTAAATCATCATATTCTAAAAGAGAAGGGACATTGATATGCATTGTCACATTGCAAATATGTTGGTTGGGTTAACAACAACCACTGGTATTTCAGAATACGAAGCTATTGGGAGGATATTTCTCATGTTATACATTGAAAATAAGACACATATAACCTCCGTCTTGGGCACCATAACAACCATATAATGATATATAAAGATTGTCTACAAACTGTTTGAGATTATTAATGAATGAAATAACTCATGTAATTGTGTATCAGTTTAGATATCATTGTTTGTACACAAGCCTCATAAGTGTGTTTACAGGATGTCTAAAAAGGGACCATTCCAGCACATTTCTTGCTACATATTCTTGGACACCTACAACAAGAGTATTACAGGTCAAAAATAATGTATAGATCAATTTGTGTTTGTTGAGTTTTACTTCCATCGTAACAAATTTAATAGGTCTATCATCAATTCCAATGAATGTATTTGTTGTTGTTATATCATTTGGCACACCTACATCAATTTTTTCTACTATATGTATTGTTGTCTCTTGATATTAAATGAAGTAAAATATTTTTGTGCCAAATTCATGTGTACAAGTATTACATAGTGAATTATTTGGTCATTAAATGATTCGGGCTTGTCCCTGTACATGTGTTCGACAACACAGGTATTCCAACAGAGGAGTATTACGTGTTCATTAACATGTATTCCAATGAGGAAGAACACCTTCGCGAATCCACTCACATAACTAGATCCAAGATCAACACATCGATATTTTCATGTGGTAAAACACATACGGGGAAACATCCACTTCAACGAACGTGACCACTTGGAGCAGCTTTATTAATGCAAAGAAAAAGATTACATAGAGATTTTACAAGAGAGTTTCTCACAATCGACACGGAAAATGACCCTCCATTCTCTTTAAATAGAGATCATGGACCAAAATCCGTGTTGCTTACCCATCAATGGTCAGTTAAGATCGAGGGGAGAATATGAGTCATCCGATCACTCTATGTCGGAACATATCGTGACTGGCCGGATTGTTTCAACTACGCATTTCTATTACCACGCATACTAAAGAAACACACTTTTATCTAACGCACATATTGGACCAAGTAGATCTTAACAAACACCTAAGTGTCTCCAATATCTTAACATCCCCCTTCAAGAACAACTTGGGATGATTGAAGGATTTACAATAATGACACAATAGGAGAAGGAAGGAGGCATTAGAGCCTATCCTCTCTCAATGACAACTTCCTGAATCCCTAATATAGATCGGAGTTTGGAAAAATTCTCTTACAGAAGAGAATTTGTGAAAATGTTTACAACTTGATCTCAGAGGGAAAAGAGCACTTCAATAACTTGATCATGAATAAGCTTTCCGATGAAGTGCACGTGTAGCTCGATGTGCTTGGTTACACCGATGTTGAATTGGGTCTTTGGCGAGCTTTGATGGCACTTTTGATTGTCACAATTCAAGGTCGGCTAATTCGATGTCGTGCTAGAATCCAAACTCGAAGGATTCGCCGGGCCACTGTATTTCCTCGCTGATTGCATTTATCACGCCGGTGACTCGTCATCAAGAAAAAGTGCAATAGCTCGTTGTTTACAGCCCAAGTGATGTGTCCCGAACTACCGAAAACATAACCTAGTGACTGGATCATCTGGTGCCACCTAATCCGAATCAGTGAAACTAACCAATAAGGAGTCCCCCCTGAAATGTAACGTATCCCAAACCCAATGAAGCATCTACCTAACATAGCCGGCATCCTTTAGTCGCCTCCAATGGCTTTCATGGGGTGTTTGCATATCGTGGGCAACAAGACCAACAACAAAGGAAATATCGAGGGGTATGAGTCAAGCATAAGAGGCTACCAACTAACTCGGACGATACAGGTGGCATCAACTTCGTGAGAAGTGCATATGTATGTAAGCTTGACTCTAGATTCGAAGGGAGAAGGGGTTGGCTTACAATCATCCATGTGAAAGCTTAATTAGTCACAAGCATACTTAGACCGGGAAAGAAAAAATTCCTTCATTAGTTTGGTAAAACTTGAGGCCAAGGAAATAGTGCAAAAAGCCTAAGTCCACAAGCATACTTAGACTGGAAATAAAAATTCCTTCATTGGTTTAAAAGTTTTGAGTCACTACCAAGAAGGATACAAGGTCATCAACATAAAGGACAAGAATGATGAGATGGATTCCTACCTCTTGGTATAGACATTAGGATCAAAAATGACATCTAGAGAATCCAATGGCAATAAGAAAGCTATCCATTTGGCATACCGTCGGAGCTTGTTTGAGACCATAGAGATATTTCTGAGGCAAAATGCAAACAAGGCTAGAGTCATTCTCGACATAACCAGGAGGTTGTTCCATGTAGATTTCTTCTTCAAATTGCCATGCAAGAAGGCGCATTTTAACATCCATCCGATGGACCTCCCACGTGAGGTAATAAGGGAAAGAACAAGGCGGATGGAATTCATTTGGCTACAAAAGGCTATACTATAGTCAATGCCTTCAACTTGGGAAAACCTTTGGCAACTAATTCCAGCCTTGCGTCTTTCAATACTTCCATCCGATGCATTTAGTTCGTTATACCCATTTGCATATAACAAGTTTCTTCCTTTTGGAAAAGGTATTAAGATCCCAGGTATCGTTTTCTATTAAAGAACCATACTCCTCATTCATTATCAGATCCTTAACTGGATGACCTTAAAGCTTTTGCAAATTTCTAGATCATGAGTTTCTAAACTTTGAGCCAAAGAGAAGAGGCTCGTTGTAATCGGTAACATTGTCCGACCGACCAAGGATCACCAACAAGATCACCACCGCCGCGGTTGAACGGACCCATCTAGGCTTGAACCTGGTGCTTATTCAAAGTTCAAAGGAATCATCCGAGGAATGTCAGTGTGGAGGTGGATTTTCATCCTCACCGCCATCATCCAAGAAGAATCTAGAATAGAAATAGAAGAAGGCAAAAACGTCTATTCTCATGTGCCTAAGAAGGCAATAACACCAATAATTATCTGTGCCAAGAGATTTTCATCAAATTTAACATCTCTTCTAAGAATAATTTCATTACAATGTGGTTGAAGAAGTCTATAACCTTTGGACATATTTAGAATAACCAACAACATACACTTTCACTTTTAGGTTGCAACTCTTTCCGCTTTCTCATCAGAATGTGAGCCCATGCTATACCGCCAAATACACTTCCAAGTGACTTTACATCCGTTTAATTTTAGTCCAAGCTTCGTCCAATGTTATATTTTTAAGTATCTTTGTGGGAATGCGACGACCATGTAATTTGCACGCTGATTGCTTCTCACCATCGGTAGACTTAATCCCTTAGATTGGATCATACAATTAGCCATTTCTAAATTCTTTTAATGTGTGGTTCTTTCTCTCAAGAACACCATTTTGTCGTATGCATATGGAACAATGTGTTGCATTTGATGCCCTGTGTAGTGAAGTAATTTGTAAAATTATTATTCACATATCTGCCTTCCATTATCTGCTCTTAACCTTTGAATTTGATGTCTCGATTTCTTTTTCACAAGTGGCCTTGTAGGCCAAAACTTGTCGCAAAAAACTTCACTTTTGATTTTTAAGAAGTAAAACCAAGTACGTCTGGAAAAGTCACTAATGAAAGTTAAGAAATACTTGCAACTCAGAAAAAGAAGGAAGAAAGAGGGACTTCACACAATCAATCGCGGAACAAGCCTAAAGGACCCGGAGGCATGCCAAGAGGCATCGCTTGTCAAAAACCGTCCCGGATGATGTTTTGCCGAGAACACAACCAAGACACACACCATCCCCGCATGAAACAAGAGGAAGACAAATCACCATCTATTGATTATTAGCTGTTGTAATGAGCTGATAGTTTAGATGCCCAAACCACATGCCAAAGTTTGCTCAAGTCATCGCTATGAGCAAATAAAAACCGATGAAAAAGCGATGACCAAAGTTGTCAAACTTGTACAACCCGGTAATATCATCGCGAATTCCAAAGGTAAGAACATGTTTAGGATATTTTAGATCCTTGATTACAACTTGGTGAGGTGAAACTCGACGTTTTACCTTCATCCGAATGAGTGATTTGATATACCGAGAGAAGGTTACAAGAAAGATCCGAACACATAATACATCATTGAAATGACCATTTTGTACCGAATTGTTCCAGATCCTACAAATTAAGAGAGATCTATCATCACCAACAAATATTTCCTTTGGTGTTACATTCATTTAGACTACAAAAAAATATGGCTTTTATCCTTAGCCATATGATAAGATGTTCTCAATCAATAAGCCACTAACGTATGAAGAAGTAGTAGTAGAAGGTGTACGGAAGGAAAACCGGCGTAAGTATGTCCATGAGAAGAAGAAGAAGAGGAATCAATACCGATGTTGTGCTTATTGTCGTGCTTCTGCACGCCATCTTCTTGAAACATCCGACTCATCATGACCATCTTTATTACAAAAAGTTGCAATGTTTGTTAGTATTCTTTCTTTATATTTTGGATCCTTTGTCACTCATTAGGAGCTCTAAGCTATCTCGAAAGGGTTTGGGATCCTTAGGGTTGTTTTGTTGTTGTAGTGAGGATGTTGCTTCTTGGGATACTCTGGTTTATCTTTCTCACGGGTAACTAAGGTTTTGTTTGAGGTACCGCAGTGTTGATCACTCCAAGTTGTAGAAGCTTATCTTCCCTCTCTAATCAAAGAAGTACAAAAGGACTCAAGAGTGGGTTCTACATAAGTCTCTAGAGCCTCTTTCATGGCATAAAAGGTAGATACAAACACGCATTATGTACTACCTAGCTTAGAAAGAATAAGATATATGCAACTGCTCTTCTCATTTTTATGTTGCATTCTATACATAAAAGTCTCATTGTTTTAAACTTCTTAGATATATAGTATTCAATGCAAGAAAATCACTTGGACTCAAGGTCGATACTTGATTTTCTTAACCTGTGCTCAATAATATTGAGTTTACCAAATGCAGATTCAATCTTGTCCCAAGTCGCCTTGTCATTAATTCCTTAAAGATGGTACCTTAGATCGAGATATGGACATTCCAATTAGTCCACGCGTTGTCATTCCTATTATCCCATTTGGCTTTCTTTATCATCATCAATGGGGGCTTTTTCCATTCCCCATGGTAATCCCATACAAGCCTTTACTTCTTAATAAATCTTCCATATGGGATCTCCATTGAAGTAGTTGTCGCTGGTAAGAATGACAAGACTTTCTGTAGAAGCCATATTAAATGTAGATAATGCAGATTAACCCTAAACTACTTATCTGATGGAAAGATCTCAAAAGTTGTGCTGTTTTAAAACGACACCGAAAACGGACTGATGAGAGTTATGCCCTTTAAAAAAAAGGCTACATCGTAAACTAAATAACCACGTGATAGTGTAGCTACTTTATGAAGTGACCCACTTTTATAAAGAGAAGTGGGGATCACTTTTACAATGAGGTTACCTTATAATAGAAAAGCTGCATGCAAAATAACTCTAAAAATAAAATATAAAGCTACTTATATAGTGATTCACTTTTATACTTGAAGTGAAATGTACTTTACAATTTTAGCATGAACTTTTTCAAAAAAGTAACAAAAGAGAGATTTAAACTCAAGACTTTACTTAATAAGGCAAGTTAACCAACTGATCTAGCAAAACATTTTGTAATGTTCAAGGATTGGGGTTGTTGTTAAGGCAAAAAAAAACTTTTTTTTCTACACAAGAAAAAAAATTTCGCTTCTCATGACAACAAGGGTTAGATCTCTGCTAGCTTTACCCTCGAAGATGCACCTTTTCCTATCTGCTTCAGATTTTCCGAGATCGTATGTAAGGCGCTGGGCAAAGAGAATACGACTAAAAAGAGTAAAGTTCAAAAAAAAAATGAAATAATCAAAACTTTGCAAAATTAAAATGCGTATTCGCATTTTATACCGTATTCTCGACCGTGAATACGATTCTAAGCAAACAAACCTTTTCGAAAGTGAAACGGTGCGTCAGAATGAAAAGCTGCATCTGCATCGCTAATGGAACAAACCTTTTAGCAATGAATGTACGGAAATGATATAAAATGGAAATGAGGCAACTCGGCTTCACGATTCTGATCTTCATCAGGAGCAGTCTTCAAACAAAGCTCTCATACCATGTTCGGCTGTCACGTATTCCAACGTGAGGACTAACCTTCAAGAACCACTCACATAACCAGATCAAATATCAACACACCGAACACACCGATGTTTTGACGTGAAGGAAACATTCACGGCCTCAACCAACACGACCACTTGAAGCAATATATTAATGCAAAAAAAAAGATTACAGAGATTTTACAAGAGATTTTCTTACAATCAATCATCAACGAATGACCTCCATGCTCTTTAAATAGAGATCATGACCAATCGGGTGTTAAGCCAATGGATCAATGGCCATTAAGATCGAGAGAGTATGAACTGGCCGATCACTCTATGTTGGGAACATATCGTGTCTGTCGGATTGCCTAACTACAAATGCATAGTCTAAATATCCTAACAACATGGACAAGGCCAAATATGGCCCTGTCAAGGACGTTATGGCATGTAGAAGATGGTCAAGTATAATTCTATCATTAAGCCACTCCATCACTAATTCTATAAACATGTCTAGTACAACCTTTGAATGACCTTATCTATACTTACTATTATATATGTTGAGGCCAAGTTGAATAAAAATATTGAAATGACTAGGTGGTCGTGTCAATTTGATCTCCAGGTAAATATCTAGAAATTGACTAAGTAGTATCCTAGCTAGTTATAAATCCACTAGGTCAATATATAAAGCCTACAACAACACTCATAATAGTAGTAGATATAGTCTCTGGAATATATATATATAGAGAGTTATATATATATATATATATATATATATATATATATATAACTATTAGTTATAGCTAGTATTGACACAATAAGATCACATTCTTCTTTAGATAAAGGTAATCACATAACTAACACCATATGCTTACTTATAGTTGTTGGAACCATTACATGATGGGTAACTATGAAGCAATCTCTACTTTAAGATTGATATATACATGTTACTACTTATACCATATGTAATAACACATAATAAGCAATACCTGTAATGCAATTGACACAAAGCTAGTGTTCATTAAACTATTAGTAATACAAGATCACTACTACTATTCAGATCACCTATCCATCACATAGAGTGAGTTTATTAGTACTACTTATGATAGTTATTAGATTATTACACACATTGTATAGGATGAGCTTCATTGATTGCCAGTACTTGGATATCGATTAGTACAAAACTAACTATGAGTACATCTTCTTGATATGAGTAATGTATTTGATTATGAAATATTGATTACATTGTTTTGAATCTCTCATTGTGTAGTAGCTATTGATATTTTTTCCCATTAATTCCATAACATTGCATACTATGAATCTCATCTTGGTACCTGAACAATGATCACTATAAGGAAGTAAGTCTATTGAATAGGGATACTACTAACCTCTACTCTATTTGTCCAGTTACAGTTAAAGGTTTTTTGTATGAGCTATAACATAGGGAATAGAAGAAAACAACTTGATTGTTAACTACAAAGGGAAGTATATAATAAGAGCTAAAGGAAATAACTTAACCCATAATACAAGGGGAATAGAGCCATTCCATTACTATGATATCAATAATAAAAGAACAACTTAGCTTAAGGTTCAACAAAGTGATATCATGTTACCTATTTACCATAATCAATAATGGTTGTGATATTAATCTTATCTCATATTAACTACATGAGATATCATAGGTACACCGATTAGCAATAGACGTACTTACCATAATGAGATACATGTTATCATGAAATAGAGTATTACTAGAAAGCAACTGCACTAAGTATCAACACATGTATTACACTTTTATGTGATTCCAATGCTTGTGTCATAAGTTATTACCCTTATTTTCACCTATCACCGTTATCGAGTAGTGTGTATATTCTCCTTATTTTCCTAATCAACACTATGGAATAGTGATAAGTAGTATGTGTTCATTACATATAGCTTAGGTATTAATTCAATATCATCTTGGTTATCATATACAGTAAGTGTTACTTAGTGTTATATATGGTTTATATGTAAGTTCAAGCTCAAACCTATGATACTCGCTCTATGGGTATAATCAATACAGATCCATATATTATGCATATTACTTAGTTGTATCAAAACAGTTAAATGTGTTATCTAAAAAATAGAGGCTCTATCTAAGATATTCACATACATCACATGTGTTCACTTTCAATACTATGATTCCAATTAAAAGCTGATCAATTCCTAATATAGAAGTAATAATGTATTAACTATAATGTAATCCCAATAATCTTTCCCCATTTTATAGATATAGTTATACCCTTATTACACATTGAACAATGGGAAAGCAAGCTCATACCAATCATTACTAAGGATATACTCAAATGACATACTAACTAGGATATCATAAACACTCTACTGTGAATAGCTTGATTATGGTTGAAATGTAACTTTTTACAAGCTAATAGGATAAGATAAAAGAGTAATGGTATTTAGAATGATAAGATAAATATCACCTTTGTTATGATTAAAGATAAGAAAGAGCCATATTCAAGTATGAAGTAGAGTGATTGGTCTATCACATCTACTATTGGATCATCACTATTTACATAATAAGTAACATTGATTACATTTGTTGTATCTCTATGCTCTATTATTGGTTCAATGATTTGCTTACTCCTAATACAAGATTCCGCCCCACCCTTCCACCCAATTCCACTGATATCATATAAGGATTCACATTCTTCTTAGTTATAACCATCCCTAATAAAGAAGAGATCAATATTACAAACCCTTATGACCCAACATTATAAGGATATACAACCTTTCTGTATGGTTAATGCATCAGTATTGACTCATGCCTAGAGTTAACATAGTAAACCCCTTTTTAAGGAACACTAGTATTATGCATAGTTAATAATATTCAATGGTAATACAGGAAAAAGATCTCACCCCGCTCGCTGTAAAAGAGTTCATGTCCTTAGCTTTCATTTATCTGTTTGATTTGCCTCATATCTGCATTGTTCAATTCCTTATATTCCCATATCTATGATATGTTCATACAGTAAAGCTTCACACAATATGGAGAAAATAAGGCAGAGAGAATACCATGAAATTTGTAACTAGTGTCAGTGCCATATTAGTGTAAATAAAAAAGGGTATTAGATCACCAAAGATAATGTATATAGGTTAAGCAAGATGTTGCATAACTAGTAGTAACCCATATAATATAGTTGATGTCCGTAATGGGTTACTCATATTAATATGATGCAAGCTATTGAAAAAAAGGCACATCACTATCTATGCATCTTTGAACACCATGTATAAGCTAGTCATGTAATAGTGGATCATAAGTAACTACATATTCAATAGGAAACGCAGATTACATTAAGCAATGTAAGTATTGATGATGAATCCTAACATGCTTTATTATGTAAACACTATAACTAATGGTATTGATTACAAATTCATAACTAACTATACTTAGTATAATGATTCCCACTTATTATGTAAATTACATGGATTTCTATTCTATGTAAGATCATTGTTAGTAGTGTTCTATGTTATAACTATACAATAAGTGTGTTTGTTGTTTACTTCTCAGAGATGGTGTGCTGATTTATCATAGCTCTTGTATGATAGCAAGAGTTAAAGCAATGGTGTTAATAATGATAAGAGTAACATTCAAGCTCATTCTACATTGATTACTTAGCTTAATACTGATAGCATAACAATAAGGACATAGTTATGGAGCTATCTAAAATCTCATAGTATAACAAGTACGAGTAATGAAAGTTGAAACCCATGCTATCATATTAAATGTTCTAAGCTTCCATAAGGTAACAAATGGCACATATCATGTTTTAATGAAGTGTAATTTAAACTATTAGTTTTCAGGACTGTGTCTATAATTGACTATAATGGACAGGCCACTGCATTCCTATCCATGGCTGTAGGATATTCTAATTTGTTTCTTCTTGTACATGGACATGACCAAATATGGCCATGTCCATGTGAAGAAGATGTACTGACTGAAATTGTCCTGTAGATAAGGACATAGCCATATTCGCATTCCGCCCTGATGTATATAGGACAAAATAATTTGGCCCCGTCTCTTCATGGACATAGTCAATGGCCCCTACCAAACCTTAAATTTGGTAAAAATTAAAAATCCAAATTATTAAAACAAAACAAAACTAAAACTAATATTAACACTAAAACTAAAACTAAACTAAAACTAAACTAAACTAAATCAAAATTAAATAAAACACTATCAAAACACGTATCAAAGTTTCTAATAACTTTTCATAACTCCTTGTTCATTTTTTTTCCTAACTATTCATAACTCTAAAAAATTAAAACAGGTATCAAGTTTACTAAAAAATTATTAATTTTTGAAATTTAGATGGATGTACGTATTTGGCCCTTCTTCCATGTATAGGATATATTTCAAATTTGGGCTCCTATTCCCTTACATGGGACAGGGTCGAGAGGGAGCCTTGTCCATGTACACATGCCCCATCCCAGCCTCTGCCACAATGGGACATGAGAGCTCTCAAGCCCCATGCATGCTTTTCCCACCAGCCCGTCCCCTGCATGCCAAGGCTGTTCACCCCATGGAAAAAGTCTTTCACTAGCTCATTCCTGCATGCTCCTAACTGGCTTGTCTCTATAATGAATGGCCCACCACGGTCCCTACTAAAATCACCAAAACATAAACTTAATCTGCTGTACCTAAAACTTAAATCCACACCCAAAACCAAACCACATAAACCAAAACAAAATCCAAAAACCTAAAATCCCAAAAAATTTCCAAACCACCAACCCCAAAATGCCCACCCACCAACAAACATTCTGCCAAACAACCATTCAGATGCTCATTGTATTTACAACGTTCATTTCATCCACAACGCTATGACTGTCTATGAAGTTTACAACGCTCAATAACATCAACAATTTGTAAAGTGACAGATGAGCAGGTATTAATATATAAACTTCTGTTTTAGATGAAAGGTTCTTCACCGAACAATCTTTTTTGGTCGAAGAGTATTTTGGTCAATATCTTTCAATAAAAATATGTCGCTGGATGAAAAAATCCATCCTGGGCTAAAATTATTCAATGGAAACTGGCGCGGTGTCAAGCCACTTCAGATCGCTCGATTTGACATTCCAAGGTTTTTGAAAAATTTCTAAATAAAAATAGGGACTTTCAGCCAAAAAGAAATATTAGTTCTACTAAAAAGCTCTTTATCAATTTTACATTCCTAATGTCATGAAAGGTTACCCACCTTCATGAATTTTCCCATAGTTATATACAATTTCTATGAATAAACGCTATATATTCTAAAAGATAATTCAATTTCCTACATCTCACCTTCTTTCACCATATTCAAATTCATTGTAAAAGTATCTTTAATAATCCCTCCAATTTAACACAATGTTGTTTTTCCAAGTTTGCATCTCCACTAACTTGTCATGAGAGAACATCATTAGCTTGCACATACCCTTTTATATTTCGGTTTCTGCTTATTTTACTTTTAAATGAGTGTTATTTCGGTTTGTATTTATTTATTTTTTTTTAATTTAACTTTTTAATTAAAAATGTTTATTCATATATACACTTTAAAAAAAAAAAAAATTGTTTTCCAATTTTGTTTTCAAAAAATATATTTGTATCCCCAATTTTTGTTTTCAAAAAAATATTGCATTCCTTGGTTTTTTTATTTTTAATATAAATTATTATCTTCTATTAATGCATTAATTAAATAATTAAATAATTTTTCATTTTTATGATTTTATTTGCAACTGTGATCATTTTAAGGATATGGTTTTAAAAACATTGCAATTTTAAGCTAGAAAAAAATGTGCTACTTATAGCTACATGTTTTGATTAGGAACTGGATTTCATGGTATTGGTTCACATTGACAGCTGTCAAGGCCATAGTTTAAACAAGTTGTAATGCTAACTTGAAGAAGTGCTGTGCTACTCTCGAGCACCCCTTTTAGTTTTGGGGTTTGATTTTAAGGTTTTTTGTTAAGAATGGCACCAGTTGTCGAGGCCACGATTTCAACCAAGTTGTAACTTTAACCTAAAAACAAGGGGTGATTTTGTGAGAACCACTTTATGTTTTAGGGTTGATTTTGTTTTGTTTTGGGTAACTATACAAAATGATGATTGCAAAATTTTTGTAATTTTAACTGAAAAGGAGTATACTAGTAGCACCATTTCTTGAAACAAGGGTAAAAAATACTCATCAGACCTTCTTAAAAAAACAGAACTCTAGAGTTCTCATTGTTGGTGGTTTCCAGGCCTTAGATACACTGTAGATGAATTAAAGAAGTATGGGTTGTTTTCAAAACCATGTCCCTATCTTCCAAACTGGTGAAAAATGTTGTGAATAACCCATTGGATACTAATTTTAGATCCACTTGGTCGTTGGGTTTCTAGTTCGTTTTAATCCATCATATCAAAGATTTTTTTGTGGGCCATAAACCCATGTATTTTTCTCATGAAAGTGGTTTTGTAATGAAAGTGAATATATTCCCCCATCTTTATGATCTCATATTTGGGGGTTTCAGTTTATTTTGGGTGCATCACCAGTACCTCTAGAAATGGTTGTGTTTTAAGAGCCACCGGGATTGATGTTCATATTTGCTACATCAAGATTCCTTGCTCCCCCCGCTCCAATTTTAATTTTCACGTTCTTATCCTTATGGTCTGAACTTAGATATCGACTATTAGAAAGGAATGGTCTCTCAGCAAGAACACTATTGTAGGAGGGAGTCACGCCCCCTCCCCCAACCTCCTTGATAGAGTATTAAATTAAACCCTAACCCTGAGCAAACTACAAACCCTAAATCATCGTCCTTTGCGTACACCCATGGTTAATACAAGATATTTTTTTCAAGGACAATTCGCTCTTTACTATATACCTAAATGGAAATCATGATAAATAGTATGTGTTTTTATTTTTTAAAGTATTAAAAAAAAAAAAAAAAAAAAAAAAAAAAAAAAAAAAATTATTATTATATTATATATATATATATATATATATATATATATATATATATATATATATATATATATATATATATATATATATATATATATATTGTTCATGCTTACATAGTATAAATTTGTAATTATATAGGAAAAATGCACTATGTTTTATGAAAATTCTCTTGACATTTCAGTCCCATAGCTTCTATGAACAAGTAAAAAGTGTGGTGATGGGATCCCCACTATCCTTAGTGGTGGCTAATTTATATACGGGAAACATTTCGGAAAACAAGTATTTGGTTCTATCCCAAAACTAAAATGTGGAAGAGATAATGTGGCCGATGATGCATATGTTAACATACCGTGATATAAAAAGTATGCAGAATACAAATAAAATGCTGTTCTATTATATCACATTATATAAACTAACATAATTCCACAATAACACATAAATGATATAAAAACAACAACATAAATAGCACTTTGACCTCAAAAGTAATGTTCAATGGCTCCTTCAGGGGAACCTCCAATTGAGTGCCTCTATTACAATAATCTCCAAGCTAGGTTTTCATACGCTTCGAATTTTATTTATACTAAATATAGTTCATCAAGAGAAGTATCTAGAGGAATATCCTTCTAGAAGCAAAAGTTTCTATTAGGTCTTCTACATCCGTATTATTCTATTTTATTGAAAGGCAAAATAGAAAGGCCTTATTAATAATGACATTTATTACATCTGAATATATTGATCTACCTATGTGAGGGTTAGGACCCAAACATGTCCCTTTAAAAACAACCTGTCCTCAAGGCTTGAGATGTGGAAACTCACGCAGAATGGTAGCGGGTTCCCAAGTGGCGTCTACTGGAGTTGTGTCTTTCCAATCGACTAGCACTTCCTTGATGGTTCTTTGACGAAGGCAATGGCCACATTGGTCCAAAACTACTTATGTCTATAGCCAAATGGATCCCTTCTTCAACTAACTCGAAGGTTGGTTTGAATTAAAATGTGTTCCAACGCATCTCTTAAGCATGAAACATGAAAACAGAATGTAGCTTCTGGACCAATCAAGAAAGACCCATAGGCTAATTTGTCCCATTACGTTGAGAACTTATAAGGAGCATAAAAATTTGGGCGCTTAGCTTCCTCGACAAATGCTCGACCTTGCGTGAAGTTTGTTTGTATGGTTGCAGCCGCAGAAACACCTCATCCCCTTCTCGCAAATTGACGCTCGTATTTACCTTGATCTCGCTTGTTGCTTCACAAGCATTATGTCTCCATCTGCCCTCTTTAAGGGTACAGCCAAATGATCTCTAACTCGTAAGTGTTTGGTCAACCGTCTCGACCTTCGAAAATTCCTGGTTAGTATGAGAGAACCGTAATATGGCTTCGGCCCATATATACCGCTTCAAAAGGAGTCATGTGTGTAGTCAGATGGTGGAAGTGTTGTACCACCATTCAACTAGGGGTAACCATTGAGCCCACTAATTTTGATTTTCGAGGCAAAACACCGACATATGTTTCCAAACACTTATTGACAACTCCCCGCTTAACCATCGGTTCAGGGATGATAAGTCAGGCCGGTGATGCAATTGGGTTCCCCGAAGCTTAAACAATTATTTCCAAAATTGTTGGTGGTGTTGGGTCATGATCAGAAACAGTAGAGTGCGGCATGGCATGAAGCTTGAAGAACCCGTCCATGAAAATTTGAGCCACCGTGGATGCGCAATGGGTGTTGAAGAGCGAAATGAAAATATTCTGAAAGGTTTATCCACAACCACCCATTATGACTAATTTATTTCCCAACTTGGGTAAGCCTGCACAACGTTCCATAGAGATATTCTTCCAAATAACAGGTGCGGAATTGGAAGCGTTTTTAGTGTGCCCAGAGATTTGACTGCTTTTCCCTTATTGCGTTGACACACAACACATTCGCTGACAAATTATGGATGTATTGTTTCATATCATCCTAGAAAAAGAACATTTGACCCATTCAAGGTTTACCAGGAACCCGTATGCCCAATCGTGGGTGTAGCATGAAGCTTCAAAAGTACCATGATTTAAGCTTTGATTGTTTCTTTAAATACAAACGACCTTGTATCAAAGCTCATCCTCGAGCCATGAGTACCCTAAGGGAGTCGGAGCATTGGATTGAAATTGTTGGATCATATGTGAACTTTGGGATCTTGTAGCCATTCCCGCACACACAACTTGAGCCAATCCGTACAATGAAGGAAAGAGAAAAGGGATCCTTCTTCTTCATATTTTCGAAACAATGCATCCGCCACCACATTTCTTTTCCCCTTCTTGTAAATGATCTCATGTTCCGCACCAAAGAGATTAGTCACCCATTTTGTTGCTCCAAGAAGGAAATGTGTTGTTCCGAGTATTTGAGGCTTTGATGGTCCGCCTTTAATTTGGAAATGTTGCCCCAAGAGATAAGTGCACCACGAGCAACTCAGAGGTCCCCTGCCAAGCCGCTGCAAATCATGATATATGAAATGAATTGTAAACATGTCTATAGGCTAGTGAGCCATGTTTATATAAGCTGGTAGGCTTTCATGCTTGTTAGGCCAGAAGCCTAAGTGTTGAAGGCCGAGCTTGTTGTACTCCAGCTGTATGCAAAATGATTAATAAATATAAACACCTTCGTGTGCACGTAATTCAACATGAACATGAAGGGGACCGAGCCGCCCACAGAAAGTGGGCAAGGGATTAGGGTCGAAGGTGGGAAAAGGGGCTATGTTGAGCCTAGGTCTAAGCCTAGTGGGACTTAAGCCCGCATAATATTTTAATATTATTTCCCAAAAAGACATGTGTATTTTATTTTATCCTAAGTTCCCGCAAGGGAAACGTGCAAGCGGATGCCGGTTTGGGAACGCGATGCATTTCCTGCGGTGACAAGTGTCAACCCTGCTGCATGAAAATATAATAGCCGGTGATGAACTGCGGGAGGGGATCTTCCATTCTACCCAATTATCCGAGGGTGAACCCGCTACTGACCCCTCGCAAGAATACCCTTGTACAACTTCAAAACCAAAGTCGGAGATCAGTCCGGATTGCCGAATCCGCTTTGGGAAGAGAGTGTCTCGCTTTTCCCACTGGTCGTACCATCGAGGCCGAATCGCGGGTAATGGCATTTACCGCTTAAAGCAAGTTTGGATGATATTGCATGACCTCTTCCGGGTGAGGAGGCGATCAGGGTTGGAAGAGGCAAGCCAGTCATGGAGCAACTCTCTTTCTAGGTGAAAGAGTTTACTGGGAAGCAGTTTCTTCCAGAGAGTTTCCAACACCAACTTCATTGCTCGAGACTTCGATCCGTCTGCTATCGACCCGAGGGAGGTTAGCACCGGAGCGGACTGTATGCGGTGGAAGGTGTATACTCCTCGAGAAACATGGCATGTGGGGAAATGAGAGTCCGGGTAGTAGTGGGTTTAAGATGGCATCTTTGGGAAGGATCCTTCCAAATATTTATGTTAAGCCTCGTAACCTCACCACTTGTGATCTTTGCCTTGGTGTAGAGTCGGTCCCAAACAAGTGGACCAATCGCTGAGATGATTTAGAGCAAAGTGTGGTCTAAGGTCGGAGGTTCGTGGGAAGGGCCCGCGACTTGGTTGGTGGATTTCACCACTATTACAAGATGAGTATCTAACATGTTCTTATCACATTTGCATGACTGCATACATAAATTATCATGATTTCCTCTATGTATATGAATTAATACTAAATGATATGGATTGTTTAATCATAGCAGTAAAATTATAATTTTACTGAAGTTAAATGTATTTCTTTACTTGAATCCACGTGATTATATTATTATGTAATGCATTTCATGTAAAAGCGCGGTACAGATTGTTACTTAGTGTGTTATAAGCTCTGGGTAAGAAAAAAAGGAACACTACAAATTGGTATCGTTGCCTTCGGCTAATCGGTGCCTATATGGGCCAGTGGAGTGGTCTTTTGACCGAGAATGCGAGGGGAAATTGGATCCGGAAGGCCAATTTCGTACCCTGGTTTGCTCAAAAAATGTCAAGGAGTTACTTGACGAGTTTTAAAGCTCGGGAAGTATTGCGGCGAAATGCAGTCGGTGTGGTCTATGACCACAGGAAGAGATGTCTCTACACCAATGGTGTTAGAACCTTAGGGCATCTCGCTCGAGAGGGAAGGCTAGCCCTCGTGACCGTCGGATCTCGAAAATGTGCGTAGGGAATTAAAATTCCTTTTGAAATACATAGGAATGGAAATCGCTGACAGGGCTAAACTCCGAATTGGTTAGGAACCATGAGACGCCGATTCTTACTCGAAACCCATCGTACCGTAGGGACGGCCGGATATGTTCAAGGTTAAAATCTCAAATCTCATTAAAGGAGAAAGCCCGAAATTAGATTGAGACCATCCGAAAGACTGAGGACACGTGTCATGATATTTCCCATTACGAGAAATCGGGAATCGAGAACTCGGGATTTCTGGTGATGAGAGATTGGGATTCTCCATGGTGGAAACCCCGGAGCATTCATGGATCATCCGATTTGAGATGGCCACGCATAGAGACTAACGCTTCAGGACGACCCCGGAAGCCCGGCGAGGCAACTTACCTCACGACAGTCCCAACCATGCACCGCTGGAGATAAGCCAGCACGCATTAAGTCCCACGATCCGGACGGTAGAGATTCCTTTGGGAAAACTTCGTGGTTCCAAAGATCGCTCGGCGTCGAAAGATCCGGACCGCTGGATTTACACGCGGAATTTCATACCTGATTGCGTTGAAAATCCCATTATCACTACAACAGAATCGCCAAATGTGAAAACCGCTGATATCCGATGGACAAAGAATCGCGGTGGGGCCACTGGATCCGAAGCAGGATAAGTGGCACACCGCTTGGGTTTTCGCCGCAAGAAGTCCCGGCATGTATTTAGGATTCACGATATTGCTTAACCTCAAACCATGGAGTGAGGGACAGTTGAATAGTCAATCGGTGCCATTAGGAAAGGACCGACAGGAAGTTGATGATCCGTGTTTGGGTCATCAGGATATTGGGGATCCTGACAAAAGTTCTTGCATTTGGGGAAATCAACCGCTGTAAATCGATAAGTGGAGCCAAATGTCACCCGCTTGGGATTCGTGAGAATCGAATCGGGACAAGAAGTCCAGACAGAAACTCCAACCCCAACCCCAACGCAGAGGTTTGACTATGGTTACGGTAGAGGTTACGCTGACCAGAGCTACGAGGAGGGCTAACGGTGAAGGGCGGCCGATTCGAGAATCGAGAATCCTCCAGGACATGCGCAATTGGACATTGGGAGTTCAAACTATTTATAGGAGGTATGACCATGGTCATATATATGAGTAAGGAACTAATGAAGTTTAGCCCTGAGAGTTAAACCGGAAGTTCTCCAGCATCGAACTCGAAATACCAAAAACTAAAGTTCAAAACACCGAAAATTGAAGAGCCGAACAGAGCTCAGAAAATTCATGAAATTGAAACACTTTCTTAAACTCGATTGTTATGAAAGATGAGGAATTGTCGAGAAAATGAAGGCTCGATAAATTTGAGTCGTCTGCGCATTATTATATTGCGTAATCGACGAAAAGTTCCAGAACTATTTGGAAATTGCCGCAAATTCAAAGAAATGGGAGAGATACATGATACTTCCATTTCAAGAAACTTATTTAAAATGAAATGTCTTTTATTTTGTCCAACCGGGTTTATAACATTGCGGATTATTCGCGGTTGGTTTAATGGACTCCGACAAATTAATTGAATTGGCACAAAGGCGCGGTGCAATTCTCAACGGAAGGTCGATTCCGCTAACCAACGCCGAAAAGGAGGGAAAAGCAGATTAACCTTGAAATAGAAGACAAACAAGAAGGAAGTGTGATGCTAACTCGAGTCGGGCGATCAAACTCCAATGGGTATGGAAAAGAGAATGATAAGGAAGAACACACGATGAAAATCCTTGAAGGATTGAAAAGAGAGGCCAAGGCTCACCGAGACGATAGCCGAAATCTCATGAAAGCCGTGGATCGGGCAGGTGCATTAAACTTAAAATTTCAAGAGTTTGGAAAGAATAAAGAAGAAACTCGAGAAAGGAAGAGACTTGAGTACGACAGAGAGTCGCAGAAAACATGGGAGAAGAAGTAAATTCCAGAGTGAAGTAGTCGGACATCTTGTCGCTCCCAAAGACATTCTGACAGGGTGACACACAGTAGTTCAAGCCCGCTCCCTACCAGAAAACATCGAAATATGGAAGGGAGGAATTGAAAGGAGAGATGAATAAGATTAAGCCCAACATTCGATGGAACATAAGAAGGAGGAAGATGCCGAGACATGGTTGTTTTGGCATGAAGAAATACTTCCATTGAAGAATTATTCATTTACGCGTAAGGAAGAATTGCAATGTACCAACGAAAGAAAAGCCTCCATGTGGTGGGATTATCTTGTACAACACACGTATAAGAGGTCACTTGAAGGGGACTTCAAGAGGTATCGAGAAGAAATACCTCACTTAAAAGATACTATGACAAAGATGAAGGAGTTCTTCAACTCGCTGGGCGATGACCATTGATGAGTATGAATCAAATTTCGAACCATCACATGTTCCATTCATCAAAGATGAAGTCGCTAAATTCGTGAGGTATCCGAAAGGACTGCCACCTTCCGTTGGCGACAAGATTCAATATGATGATCCTAAGACTATGGAAGAAACAATAAGAAGGGTGAAATGCTTTATAACAACAATAACAAAGAGAAAAAGCCTACCTTTCAAGGCTTGGGATGACGCCAAGAGGTCTAAGAAAGAACAGGCAGTATGGTGGCGCCTTCCTTTTTCCTCAAACAAATAAGCCGCGGACAACCATCGCTAGAGAGTCGAAGGATCAAGAGGAGAACAAAGATTGCAGACTCCACGCCTATCCGTTAGTCGGCCATGGTCCGCCAAAGGGCTGCAGGATTGTCCCCATAAAAATGGTAAGGCGAATCAGATATACCGCTTCCGAAGCAAGCTGAAATAGTGGAGGATATGGGCATAAAAATGCCGAGGATCTATGCAGCCCCTGAATCAATCAAGTACGGAATTTCAATCTCACATGATTGAAGCGGAAGGTACGATCAACAAACAACCACTTGTTATTTGATTGATTCGTGGGCTAGCCATAGTTATGTAGATCCTATAGTGGTGGAAAGTTTGCATCTAACTAAGAGCAAACATGAGAAGTCTTGTTAGTGCGTTTGTCTACATGGACCAAGAGGAAGGTCAATGAATTGGTTAAGTCCCGCTCGCGGATGGAAAGGAACGAGTTAATTAAGGATGAATTCGAGCATCACTTAGGCTCATATATGATTGCCTAATTGGGATGGACTGTTGGACCAACACCATGCCCCTTCTGGATTCCTCGCACAAGAGGAATTCACTTGCCTGGATGAAGAGGGAAATTAGTTAACAGTCCAAGGAATTCCCATAATGGTGGCTGTTAGAGAAATCTAGCCATGCAACTGAAGAAATGTAACCGGAAAGGATGTCAATTATTTCGTTCTAGTGGAAGAAGTATTCCATGATGTGGTCTCGAATTTGGAAACCACAAGGTACTCAAAGAATGTAAGGACGTATTTCAGGAGGTGCCCTCGGACTAATTCCTAAAAGGCATTACCCATTTCTATAACATGATGCCTGAGCCTAGCCAAAGGCTCCTTATAGAATGAGTACACCAGAAATGAAAGAGTTATAAATTCATGTACTGAGCAACTAAAAGAAAGGTTATATTCATCCCGTTGTGTCACCGCATCTCTACCATATTCGCGGAAGAAGAAAGATGGGACGTTGAGGTCAGTATTGATTTTCGCGCTTGAATAAGGTCAATCACAGAACAAGTATCCTCCGCGATTGGATGATCTTTAGATTAGCTGGGCGGATGCAGCAATATTTTCAAAGATTGATCTCAGATATCGATATCACCAGGTGAGAATAAATGACGAGGACATCAACAAGACCACCTTCATAATGAGGTATGGTCATTATGAATTTTTGGTGGTGCAATTTGGGCTTACCATTGCACCAACCGCCTTTATGTGCTTAATGAATGGAGTGTTCGTAAATTATCTGGACAAGTTTGTTATACTCTTCTTGGATGATATCTTGGTGTGTATTCCACATTTAGGAATAACACTAACAACATCTTAGAATGGTGCAGCAGGTGTTGAGAGAACACCGTGATGCAAATTGAGCAAGGGTTCTTTACCAAAGGCGATCCATTACTCAGCATATAATATCCTAAGAAGGGATCACCGCGGATCCTCGAAGGTACGGTGCCATTCAAGAATGTACCATTTCAAGGAATGGGATAGGTTAGATATTTTATGGGTTTGAAGGGCTATTATAGGAGGTTCATCGGATTCGGCGATAGCCCATTCTATCACTTCTGCAAAGGAAGGGAGCAGTTCCAGCGATCAAAGAATGTGAGAGGAGCCAACATTGAAGCAAATTACACCGGCTCCAATCTTGAAGATTGCGCATCCGCATAAGGATTATGTAGTGTACGATGCATGATGAGGGCCGGAGGAGTTCTCACCAAGAGGGATTTGTAATTTGTTATGAGTCCCGGAATTTAAAGGAATGAGAAGAATTACGCCACTCACGACTTAGAGCTAGCAACAATCATCCAAGCCTTGAGGAAATGTATATACACCATGGGCAAGAGATTCGAAAGCTGAGAACGTAACATAACGGGTTCCGTTTATTTTATCGACGGTCTTAACGCCAATAAAAAAATCGATGGATGGCTTCGTGCTTAATAATATGAATTTAATATCAAGTATAATAAAGGGAAAGAAAATAAGGTGGCCTGATGCACTCAGCAGAAAAGTAGCACAAATTCATATGCCAGCGAAACCATTAGCATGTACAAACCGATATTAAAAGCATAATTTTGGAAGACGAAAATGAAGATTTGCAAGACAAAGACTTGTGGTAAAGCTACAACAAGATGAGAAATCACAAACCAAGGAAAGTTACACCTTGAAAACTGATGGCTTACTTCTGCGACGTAACGTAGTATATCTACCCAACCAGAATTGAAGCTGCCAATTCTAAAAGAGATGCATAATGTGACTTATGTCGGACATCCTGGATATCAAGACCGTGGCGTCAGCCAAAAAGCCATTATTTTGGCCATCGGGTTGAAGAAATAAATTGTCAATAGATCGCCGATGTATGGAGTGCCGTAAGGTTAAGGTTTACATAGACACCAAAGAGGGGTTGCTGCAACCTTTACCTATTATTGAGTGGAAATGGACGGTAACAATGGATTTTATCAACGGACTACCAGAACAAGCAAGCAACATGATTCAATCATGGTGGCGGTGCACAAGATTGCGCAAGCTGCCCATTTTATTCCAATCGAAACTACCCACAAGGCAACAAATGTTGTCGATATCTTTTAAAAGAAGTTGCATGCATGCACGAAATTCCTAAGACGCTTGTGTTTGATGGGGACCAAATTCACTTCAAATTTATGTGGAGTTGACTGCTCGCGATTCTAATCCATCCGAACTTTTAGTACAACAGACACCTCGGAACCGATGGGATGACAAAGAGAGTAAATAGAGTAATAGAAATATGCCGAGAATGTATGTGATGGATAAACCACGTATGGGAAGATTACCTTCATTTGGTAGAATTCACTCACAATAATGGCATCATGTACTCAAGATGAGCCCATTCAAGCACTTTATGGAAGAAAAGCGTAACACTCCGCTGAGCCGATAATCCAAATTTACGTAGAGTAGTAGCTGGACCCAAACTTCCAAAGAGATGGAAGATCAAATGATAAAAATCAAACAAAACCTGAAAGCTACCCAGGACAGGCAAAAAAATTACGCTGATAGTAACAAAACCCATAGAGAATTCACAAAGTGGGTGACCATGTTTTCCTCGAAGAGAACTAATAGAGTTCCCTCAAGTCGGGAAGTTGCTCTTGGCTAAGGCCAGAAGATTTGTGGGCCATTTGAGATCCCGGAAGGATTGGGCCATTGCATACATGCTTGCATTAATTCTATCTATGAATGTACATAATGTGTCTTTTTCTTACCGCTTTAAGAAATACGTACCGATGCTAATCATGTTACCCATTGACTATGACTGTGGAACTAGAAGGTGTCCTATGCATCCCTGCGCGATATTGGATGTGAAAAAGAAAAAACAAATTTAATCGAAGCTATAGGGATTGTAAAGGTCCAATGGACTCGGCACGGTCCCGAAGATGTGACATGGGAGCATGAATAAGTAATGTGGGCGTGAAACCGCGATCTTTGAAAAATTTTGAAAGACTTGCGGTGACAAGCAAGTTGCACTAAGGACAATACAAAAAATAAGGGGAGGGGGATCGCAGTGTCCCTGCAAGGCTGAGCCCCATTTAAAATCATGATATATGAAATGAATTGTAAACATGTCTATAGGTCGGTGAGCCATGTTTGTATAAGCCAGTGGGATTATGTTATTGTTAGGACAGAGAGCCTATGTTGAAGGCCCAAGAGCCCGGCCGTTGTAATTTGCATTATGAAAAATGATTAATAAAATATAAACACCGCATCACCACGTATGAATGAATGAAGTTGGGACCGAAAGGCCCACAAGAGTGGGCAAGGGATTAGGGATGGAAGGTGGGAAAGGGCTGCTTCCAGGGGCTTAAGCCCGTATAATTATTTTATCCATTTTATCAAAGACATGTATTTTATTTTATCCTAAGTTCCTTGAAGTAAGGGAAAACGTGCAAAAGTGGGATGCCTCACGAACGATGCATTTCCTGGTGACAAGTGTCAACCCTTGCATGCAACATAATAGCCGAGATGAACCATGGAGGGATATTCTCCATTCTACTTGGATCACCGAGGGCGAACCCGCCGGACTTCGAAGAATACCTCCTCGACAATCCCCAAAACCAAAGCCAGCGACTATCCCCGGTGATTGGCCGAACCCGCTTAAGCAAGTGTCCTGCTTTTCCACTGGTCGCTATAAACACGTAGGTGTCAACCTGCGGTGTGGCATACCAGCCGCAGTAAGCTTGGGATGAGCTTGTACAACCTCTCTCGCTGAGGGAGGGCGATCATGGTTGGAAGAGGCACGTTGTCGCTCGCTGGCAACTCTTCCAGAAAGCTTCGAAGCGGTTTTCCGTGAGGTTCCAACACCACGGGTTCAGGACCGGATCCGCTCAAATCACAAGACCCGTAGAGGGAGGTTAGCACCGATGAACTGTGCATGTGAAGGTGTATACCAAGGGAGAACAAGCATGTGGGGAATGAGAGTCCGTAGTAGTATGCGAAGACATCTTGGGAAGGATCCTTCCATATTTCTGTTGTTTCCCTCGTAACTCACCAGACTAGACTCCTTGCCTTGCGGAGCCTTCCTCGGTCCTTAACCGGGTGATCCAATCGCTGATATGATGAGCAGCAGGTGGTCTAAGGTCGAGGCAGTTTGTGGAAGGCCGCACTTGGTTGGTGGATTTCACCACCTGCTACAAGATAAGTATCTAACCATGTTCTATCACATTTTGCATGACTGTGATAAATAAATTATCATGTTTTTACCGCGGTATATGAATTACTACTAAATGATAAGTGGATTGTTTAATCGTAGCAGTGAAATTATATGTTTTACTTTGAGTTAAATGTGTTATTTTTCTTGAATGCATGTGATTATATTATTCTATATGAATTATGTAAAAGTCTGTGTATAGAATGTTACATAGTGCGTTATAAGCTCTGGGTAAGCAAAAAAGGTACACTACATAAACGACATGCAGTATAGACAACATTTCCTTTTCATAAATTGGTTTGCCCAGATTCCTTTCAGATAGTTGCTTACTGGTGAAGGCCAAAGGTCCACCCTCTTTCATAAGGACAACACTGATTCCTTTCCCCGAGGCATCACATTCCAACACAAAGGTCTTTGTGAAATCAGGAAGGACCAGAATCGGAGTGGTGCACATGGTCGTCTTCAAGGTTTGAAAATCTTGAGCAACGGGTGGATTCCAAGTGAAAGAGTTCTTTTTGAGGAGAGAAGTGAGAGGTGCTGCAATCTTTCCATAATTCTTAACAAACTTGCGATAATACCCTATTAAGACCAGAAATCCACGCAAGCTTTTGAGAGTCTTTGGGTGCGGCCAGTCTTGCATAGCTTCAATATTTTTCGGATCCACCCTGACACCATCCTTGCCAACAGATGACCCAAGTATTCTACTTCTGAGGCACCAAAATCACATTTAGACCGTTTCAGGAAAAGTTGGTGCTGAGAGAGTAGCTAGAGAACTCGATCCACATGAGTAACATGGTCTGTCCAGATTTTTCTATAGATGAGGATATCATCAAAGAAAACTAAGACAAAATGATAGAGAAAGGGACAAAAGACATGATTCATGAGGCTTTGGAAGGTGGAGGGGGCATTACACAAGCCAAAGGGCATGACCAAAAACTCATAGTGGCCCTCATGAGTTCGAAAGGCCGTCTTGGGATTGTCTGCCTCTTTCATACGTATCTGGTGATAGACTGAGTGAAGATCAAGTTTAGTAAATAATTGGGTGCCACTCAATTCATTCAGGAGGTCATCAATGATAGGAATGGGAAATTTGTCTTTAATGGTCAGTTTGTTGAGGGCACGGAAGTCAGGACACATTCTCCAAGAACCTTCTTTATTTGGGACCATGACTACAGGAGAAGAGTAAGGGCTCGTACTAGGGTGGATAACGCCTGCATTAAGGTGTTCCTGGACCATTTTCTCAATTTCATTTTTTTGTGAAAGGGGGTGGCGACACAGACGGATATTGGGAGGAAGGATTCCGGGTACAAGGGGAATGGAATGATCATGAACACCATGGGAAGGAGGGAGTCATTGGGGACTGGAAAATACCATTTGATGTTTAGAAAGGAGGGCTTGGAGGTCTTGCAACATCGAGGGTGTCTCTGTTGCTTATATGGCATGGAGTTGGGAAATGACACCAGAATGACCTTTTTTGAGAAGATTTTCCATGTGATGGGAACTAATGACCTCAGGTGAACCAATAGTGATGCCTTGGAATTTATATTGGTGGCCTTCTTGGTCGAATTGCATGGTTAATGCCTTAAAATCAATGAGAATGGGACCCAGATTTCTTAACCAGTCTGCACCCAACACAATTTCACAACCACCCATGTCGATAGAAAACATATGGGATTTTAGGTGGTAGTCACCGATTTGGAGACACACATTTTCACAACACCCTCCACATTTCATGGAACCACCATTGGCAATCATGATTTGGAAATTGTTGACAGCATGGATGTAGCAATGAGTTTCTTGGGTAATGCGGCGATGAATAAAATTATGGGTGCTTCCACTATCAACCAGAATGATGACCTTCCGATGCTTGATTTAACTTATTAACTTGAGGGTTTGGGGAGCGGAGAAGCCAGTGAGAGCATTGAGGGAAATGACCGGTTCCACTTCGGGAGGGTCTGAGGGAGGGGTTATGTCAGTGATTTCAGGTGACTCATACAAAAGGGGAGTTTCAACATCCTCTTCTGAAATATCCTCATAGATGGCCATAAAAATATTTTGTTCCTTACACTTGTGGCCCGAGAAATATTTGTCATCACAATTATAACAAAGGCCTTTGAGTTGGCGTTCATCCATTTCATTCCTGGTCAATTTTTGGATCTTTAATGGGGCAGAGGGAGTAGTGAGATTTATGGGTTTAGGGCGAGGGATAAATGAGGGTTTTCAGTTTTGAGAGGATACAACCTGTTGTTTTTTTTTATCTCTTTTAGTATCCTCCACCCAACTCGAGGGTTGAGCCATGAGGACATGGGCCCAAATCTCATCCTTGAGGCCACTGATAAAACACTCTTGAAAGAAAGCATCAGTCATGCCCTCTGTTCGAAAAGCCAGGCACTCAAAGGAAGCTATGAAGTCTTCTATTGTTCCTGATTGTTTCAATTTTATCAAACAACCCAAATGGTTGGTGTCGATGTCCTAAGCGTTCATAAAGCTCAGTCACAAATTGGGTCCAAGCAATATACCCTCGACGAGAAGTTTTTCTCCATTGCCACCATTGCCAACATTATTGATCTAGATGGAGAACACCATACTGGAGTTTGGCCAAGTCATCTGTAATGCCGTATAAAGAGAAATAATGTTCCATTTGGGTTACCCAACCAGTGGGGTCCGAGCCATCAAATTTGGTCACATCCACCCATGGAAGGCGTAGGTCACATTGAAAGTGATGGGGCTGAAAGGTATGGGAATGGGAGGAATGTTCACCTTCAGTCTTTGGAGGCGCGTCAGAGAAAGGGTCATCTGCAGGGATCTTCAGTTTGGTGTAGAGTGATGCCAAGACAAATTCAAGTTGGGTGGTCAGTTATTGTTTGAATTCCTCCATTTAGGACTGCATGGTTGTATTTATGGTTGTATTGATGGATGTATCGATGGAGGAAATAGTAGCACTGAGTTGTTTCACTTCTTTTTGGATCTCAAGGAAACCAGATTGCAAGGTGTTGAAGTGAGATTCTAAGTTTTGGCTATGGGTATGGGCCATGAGGATGGGTGAACTGAAAAGGGGTTGGCGGGGTCAAATATTTTGCCGAAAAATTATATGGATGAATGTGATAAGGGCAAAGAGATGAATCCAATGGAATAGGTCTCAAATAATAGTGAAAAACTTTCCAGTTTTTTTTTTTTTTAACACCCTTGAAGTTATACCCCGGTCTGAAGAATACTATAGCGATGAAATCCCCAAATGCTTAACCAAAAAGAAACGTGTATTTACTTGGCAACCCAAACACAGTTGCGTGACAATAGATCTTGGTTGTTTTAATTTGTTTATGTTTCTGTCCCCCAAGGGTTAGGTATTCAAGGGTTCTACAGATAAGGGTTTGCCTTGTGCTATAGCTCTCTCAAATACGTGTGGGGTCCAATAGTAGTACTCAGCCCAATATCTCAGGGAACTAACTAAGGAGGATAGACCGTACCCTTAGCCATACTACCCGACTAACCAGGTACTAGAGAGTATCTTCCTGAGTGTTGTTCTCGGTGGCACTATAACAGTCAGGCGGTCGATCGGTTTATCTCAAGAGGGTTTCAGAAAATCTAGGCTGATCCATACATAGGTATTGTCTGATGTGCTACCACTCGAAGGGGTACCAATAGGGGTTACAAGGGTGGCCAACAGATGTGCGCTTCAGAACCACTTGTATTTCCTACGTGTATGAATCCCTCTGTTAGCGACATTTCTTGTACAGGGATGTTTTCCTCTCCGATTTGAGGCCTCTGATGTAAATGCATAGAAGTGGGATTTTGAAATCCGGTGAAGCGAGTTTTATTCAAAGGCCGCAACCATAAGCGTCGAGCGCAGCTCGTAGAAGAAGTATAGTTCGGGCTAAAATTAAGCGACGAAGCAGATCAGCGGTCATCGAGATTTCGGGGCTATAAAGTTACTCGATATATAGCATCAGAAAAAGCGCCCCTATTTCAAGACTAAATCTGGGTCATCCGATCCAGTGGCGCGTGGCGCAAGATCTAGTCAAGTCGGCATATCGACAGTCAAGAGTTCTAGGGGTAAAAGTCCCTCGTCATCTTGCATCTCGAAACCCCGAACCCCAAAAGCGCCAGAAGCACCCAGATTCAGGCCTGTTAGCGATATTTCTTGTCAAAGAGGAGGAAAGTGCAAGGAAGCGGGTGAGAACCCATTTTCCCTAAGCTCGGGGCGTGAATGCAAGAAGGATCAATTTTCTTGTCGATCAGGATTTCGAGGAAGAAGTGCATCGTGAACTCCCGGCACAGGAAATCCCGAAAGGATCAGGACCATTGATCAGGAGGACATGCGGCGCGCGATCTGAGCCACAGGTGGGGCCCTTTAGGATTTTCGTAGTGTCAGTGATGAAGGCATAATCTTAGATGTCCATCCATAAAGACGCATGGTGCACGATTATGTCATGTCGACAATCCGGATTTTGAGGGGTAAGAGTCCCCCGTCATTTCATATTCTGAAACCCCGAACCCCAAAATGCCGATAAGCACCTCTGAAGCTGGGCCTGTGGTACTAGCACCCGGTCATGTCAAGCGAGCCTGATCATGGAGGCAACCATCTTCTAACATCAAATTTCATCTCGACCATTCCTCTGGAGGACACCCGGGGTACAACCGTGTTCTCGTGGTTTGATCAATCAGGATTTTAAGAAGCGTTGCATCGTGAACCCCCAGTGCCAGAAATCCCAAAAGAGTCTAGACTGTCCATCTAAAGGACACATGGCACAATAGCGGACCCCCTTTTGTTACATCTCCTGCTCCCTCCACTTACTGCCTTCCACCATGTGTCTTCCCCTGTCACATCTCCCGCTCCTCTTCTACCTTTCGCTACCATCCACCTGTACCTCCATACTCTACGCCACTTCCACCTATGTTGTGTCCTCAGTCCCCCACTTGTCGCATTGCGGCCTCATTGTCACCTTCTCGCGATACATCGCCTCACCATATGGTGTCCCAACCTCCGATTATTCGCCACCTAGTTCTTCCACCTCAACGCCTCTCGTCTCACCCTCATCCATGTCCACCATAGGGGTCCCCTCATAGCAGTCCAACAAAGAAGCATCCAAAGAAAATCTGCCACGTCGTCCGAATACAAATTTGACCAAGGCCATTCCCAATCCCAAGGAAGCAGTTATTGTGGTAGTTGACGGTGGTTGAACGTTATCCTCTTCCATAAATAGAAGTCCAGGAAATGACCAAGCGTAGAGGCAAACTGACAACCCATCCTGATAGAGATTGCATCTGATGAATGACTGCATGGGCAGTCTGTCCAACGTCTTCGTGCACCGCCTGATAGAGAAGCTCCTCAACGTCAAGCATGGAATTCATGATATGATCATGCCTTCAGCGCCTGAGTCAACTCCAAGTATATGTAGGCGTTTTCACCATTTTGAAAAGGATCGATGGTTGAGCAAGGCTCCCGGTTGTAAAAACTCTAATGAAGCACTGTTTTCTGGTTATTTCTGGACTCTTGAGACTTCTTTCCTGATGGATGTTAGTTCTTTCCATGTCTTTGTTTACACTGTATTAGGGCAACTCTGAATTGGAGGATCCAGTCGAGTTGCGATGTTGTAGGATGATGTAGGTTGGATCACTGCAGCAGTCGCAACATCTCTAATCGGTTCCCGTGATTTCCTTAACGTTGAACGACTTGGAATTGGAGGATCCAGTCGAGTCATGCTTCAGATCCTTGAAGCTCTGGACCAAGAAGATCTTGGCTTCTAAGTTTTTCTTCTTCAAGCCTCCGAAGGCCTGTTGCCTGAGGTAGTTTTTTTACTCTTCTCCTAAGTCTTCCACCTGTTCACCCTTTAATAAACTCCCTGACTGAAGTTAGATCAAGACCTCTTTTGTTCCTTACATACCAGACCCAGTCCTTGAGTTGGAGCGATATCTCCTCGTGTCTCTACCCATTTGATCGCCCATTTATCAAACAGTGACATAAAAACTGATGGGCATTGGGCTCTGCTTCTGCAAGCAATCCAGGAGCGACTTCCAGCGCTATCATTTTTGGCGCCGTTGCTGGGGACGAAGTTGAAGATTTTTTCCCTGGGCATAACGACAACGATCAACTGATTCTGAAGGTGCATCAGAAATCAGAATTATTCAGATTGCTACTGTGCACCTGGCGACTCCACTGTGGCGACTCGATTGTTTCCACTTTACTGTTTCAGTTGTGGCCACTGTTGGCACACCTGAAAGCTGACCCATTGGAGTTTTCTCGAGAAGGCTTCAACGGCTTCTTTCTCAGCCTGAGAAGTTTCCCGGGGTAACGATAATGTTAAGATCTGGCCTTTGAGGGTGAATAAGGACCAGACACATTCGAAGCTGCACATATTTCACCTGGCGACTCCATGATTCAAGTATTGATTGGCGACTCCACTGGTTCGATATGGAGAAAATCCTTGCTCGCAGGTTTGCTCCTTTTGATTTTTCTTCTATTCCTGGTTTTCCTAATGTTGTCCCCTCTCTGGATGAATGGGGCGATTATTTGCCCATATTTGGAAAGTGTGAAGAGGAAAACCCTGCTCAGCACCTCAGTGAGTTTGATGAACTCATGCGTCAGTGGGAGATACATCATGAGGATGTGTTACTGAAGATGTTCATGTTCTCGTTAGCAGGGGATGCATGTAAATGGTACCATTCTTTACCCCCTGCTAGCATTTGTTCACTCAATGGATTCCATGTAGCTTTCACCACATATTGTCAGAGGCTATATCCCCTTGAGTTAATTTGTCATAATTGTTGTGAGGGATACCACAACTCTATACAAGA
>SNQJ01S0003770.1:82370-116602 GCA_010110895.2 Picea sitchensis | reverse complement strand
ATTAGTTTAAGTTGATTAATTTATTCAAAATAATATACATAAATTTGAAAACATTATGTGAGTTTCTTTATAATATTTTTTTTTAAATATTCATATATATATTTTTTAATATTCATCCAAAATGTTAAATTTAATTACAATTATGTAATTACAATAATAATAAAACAAATATTTAATACTATGTTCAATTGTAAAAAAAAAATTCATTTAGATTTAATTTATTTTTCAAAACTCTAAAATAAATAACTTTAACTTTTTTTAAAAAGTCCAAAATAAATATTTAATATAGTGTTGTGATGTAAAATCAAAAGACTTACCAAAACATTGTTAGTGAAACATGAAATGTGGATTTGAAGGATACATTTATTATGATCCTTAAAATTGAATCTCTTTTTTTCCAATTGAAAATTTGCACAATTATATTAAGATAATATAATTTTTACAACCTGAAAGTATCAATATTTGCAAGTCTAAACTTGATTATCCTGACAACCAATACATGTTTTTCAAATTTTTTATGTAGTCTTCACAATCGTCCACAGGAGATGCCAGAAATAAATATCCAAAAGATAAGGAGAGAGCCCAAAATAGACCATAGAAGGATAAATTAACCGAAGTGCTAATCTCCACAAAATGGAGCTGCTAACCTCCTCCCACCAAAAAACAAAGGTCTAAAGGCTGACCCATAGGAACAACACAAAATTAATATATATTAATCTGACTAATAGGTCCCGCCGAAGCTCCCGTCCAAAGATGAAGAGAAATGATATCTTCAGGTGCTAATAATGTCTTCTTTGACAACAAGTCCGTTTCAATGTTGTATTCCCAGAAAATATGAAAATCTAAACAGTTGTAAACCTGTTAACCAACATAGTTGTTCTATGTTTCCAACCTTGTAAAGTAGATACCTGTAAGACATTTTTTCAATTTAGCCAATATATAATTATCTTTGAGTCACACATGATTTGTATCTTGTGAATATTTAAGTGATCTGCTAAAAAAAGGGTTACCCATGCACCCAATAACTCAACCTTTGTGTTAGTCGCTTTACCACAGTTGAAAAACCACTTATAAACCTTGTTTGGAGATAATCTAATGGTACCTCCAGCTCCACTACAAGTACCTTGGTTCTGAGCAGCACCATCAAAAAACGCCACAGGATAAATAGGAGGGAATTTTGGGTTGAATCTTCGTTTAGTGGTAATGCACAATCTTTCCTCGGGCTTTTGCAATGTTCCCAACACTTTAATAGAAACTGCATGAACTGATGGTTCTTTTCCTTCAAATAATACTGCATTCCTTTTTAGCCAAATATGCCAAACAAAGAGAGATGCCATACTAGCAAACTTTGTCTTGTTATCCAACCAATTTGTAAAACAAACATCGAGATTTGCACCTTCCCACTTATCCTTGAATTTTTTAAAGGCATTAATTTTAATCCAAGTTTGTTTGGTAAAATTACAGTGAATGAAAAGATGAGCATTATCTTCGCTGGAATTTTTACATAAATGACACATTCCAGGCCCCAACCAACCTCTTTGTTGTAGAATTTTCCAAGTTAAAATCTTATCTGCCACCACCAACCACAAGAACAATTTGATTTTAAGTTGTATGTTCCCCTTCCAGATACGCCTGCGCCAATTTTTTATTTGTTGGAAGTTCTGAGTGGAAATAATAGCCTCGTAAACATTCTTTTTGTTTAAAATTCTAGTTGAATCACCTCCAGTCCAGATGATTTCATCAATAGAGTTCGATAAAAAAATGTCGGAGGCTTGAAGAGCCCTCTTATATTTGTCCCACTCCACGACTAAACTACCTGTAAGTTTCAGATCGACGATGTTATACCAAGTAGGGAGAATAGAAACCAATTCCTGTGGCCRCCAAGCCTGAGCTAGGACTGTGATCCGATTATGATTTAGTTCATGAATAAGGGCATTGGATAAGAAATAGTCCTCTCCCAGCCCCAAAATTTCGTCTGTCCCAATTTCCACCTGATAACCATTACCCGACTTCCAACTAAGCCAATTAGTGATCATAGGAACTACCTTAATGAGATTAGTCCAAATTTTAGAGGCTGAAGGATATTTGAAATTCTTAGATTTTAGCCAACTTATCACTGATAGGTGAGGGAAATACTTTTCCTTTATAATTTTTTGCCACAGTCCTTTTTTTGTGAGCACCCTCCATAGAGTTGATGTTGCCAAACCTTTGTTGAATGAATGTATGTTGTGCAAACCCCATCCTCCCGAGATTTTTGGACGAGCCAGTAACTCTCAACGACAGAGGTGGTAATGTTTAGAACCAATAGTCCCATTCCATAAAAAATTAAAGAGTAAAATTCTTAAACAATTGAGGATAGACTGAGGGACTGAGGCTAGTGCAAACCAGTACACTGGTTGACTTTCCAAAACAACTTTGCATAAAGTAAATCTTCCTCCCAAAGATAACCGCCTGTAACTCCAGTTATTAATCTTCTTCTCTGCTTTAGTTAATAACCACTGCCAGTCTTCAGTTTTCTGGATGCCTACTTTTAAAAGTACCCAAGGTATTTATTTGAAACCATTGGAAATATCAATGAAATTGAATGAGGGAATCTGCTTGAACGAGCTCAATTCAGCTTCCGACAAACCAAATGTTTGAACCATCGACTTAACAGAATTTAGCCTTAATCCTGTAACCAAACAAAACTTATCAGTCAGGCGAATAATCACCTTCCATTCCTGGAGAGAAGCATAAGTTAGAAATAAAACATCATCAACAAAAAACAAATGAAGGATTTTCACGAGTCTCGAAACTTTAATTCCAGTTAAAGACCCTTCTCTTTGACTTTTTTTCAGTAGCAAGCTTAAAGTCTCCATCATCAAAATAAAAAGTAACGGTGACAATGGGAACCCCTACCGAACACCTTTTCCACCCCTGAAAAAATTCGTTGCCTCCCCATTGACAAGAAAAACCATAGACGTCGAGTTCACACAGACCATTATCCAATTTTTCATGGCCACTCCAAACCCTACTTGTAGTAAAATCAAGTGCAGGAAATCCCAATCAACATGATCATAAGCTTTTTGAAGATCGAGATTTTTTATTTCCCTTTTTTATGCTATGAATACACTCATGGGCTGTGCCTATAGCATCATGAATTTGCCTTCCCTCTAGGAATTTGAACTTCTCTACTGAGAGTGTCTTTGACAGTACAAGTTTGATCCGGATAGTTAAAACTTTTGAGATAATTTTATAGACAAGATTGCAAAGATAAATAGGTCTAAAGTCACCAAAAAGTTGAGGATTGTTAATTTTGGGAATAAGTGCTAGAAAAGTAGAGTTTACTGAATCTCATTGACATGCATTCCATAGTTGAATGAATGACTTCATGACACGATTGAATAAAGTTATATTCTGAAAAGAATGTGAGTGCGTTTTTCGGTACGACATGATGGCTCACTTTTGTCTTAACTATATTTGAAAGCTGTCGAACACAAAAATTGAAGTAAGTTGGCAATTGATAGTCGATGCACCCTTACAATTGCACGGAAATTTTATAAGTTTTTTGTGTAACTGTTTTTATGTATAACTGTTTTAAGTAATGGTTTTTTTCACTAGAATTATCTATAGGAATTTTGTTGTTTAAAATACATTTTTGAATGTAGTAATGGATTCAGTATTATGAAGAATATTTAGGGCACTCTGATTATACAGAAATAATAACTTAAATATATGGATCTAATAATTTCTAGCGGATTAGCAAATGTCCCCTAAAAATATGGGGAATCATTTGTAGAACATTTAGATTAAGACAATTTCTAGTGGGAGATACTTTGGACAAGGTTTCTATTCTTCATGTAAACCAGGTTTAGAAGATTTGGTGATCTTGAGGTAGCTAAATTCTAGCAGGTCTCTTATGGGTAAAAATATTGTAAGTGTGAAATAGTTGTGTATTTTTAAAAATTGGGTAAAAATATTGTAAGTGTGAAATAGTTGTGTATTTTTAAAAATGATCTTTATTCAAAAAGATTTAAATAGATAGATAAAGAGGCATATAGATTGTAATGTTCTAAGTTTTGGTATTTTTCACTAGTCGTATAAATCTGAGAAAAAAATGCAATTTTATGTTGTTTAAATTGTATTTATGAATGTATAAATGGTTATACAAACTTAATCACTCAAATTTGAATATTAAACAATTTCTCACTAAATTTCAACTAAAATTAAATATATAATATACTCAGTCAAAACTTAAAATGCTTATTAAGCCTATACCTATTGGAAACATCCACATTAATCATTCTTTTAATGAAGAATTTTGGATGGATAAACTAGATTCATTAAAAAGGGAATATTCTTAGTTGTCACACAAATTGAAGGGCTCTCATTTCATATGATATCATCCTTACAGCTCAAAAAACAAGCCCGAGAGAGTTTTACTATGAGTAATTGCCCAAATCCATTAAAATGAATGCACAGACTGTGTTCAAAGTTTCAAAGTGTTTGGAGTTATTGCATCTAAGGACACATGAGGAATTCTTCTGTTAACATAGACGAATAGTTCATCCTCATTATGGTTCATTATGGTTGGTGAATGGTTTTCTTATGTGCTTTCAATTTTGATTTATGTGTTTGTGATGGTTTTTATTTTTATTTTGTAGGGCTAGTTGTATTATTGGACTATAGAATTTTAGGGTTTGTCTTTTATTTCTTATTTTCCATATCAGAAAGGTGCATCATTGTTCCTATATGATTTCATAGTTTATGCATATCATTGTCATTGTTTATATATTTAATTTTTAAAATTTTGAGGGGAGAAGTCCATGGCTATGAATAGAAACTGAATAAATCCAGGCCCTTTAAACACTTCAATAGACAAAATTTGGAAAGAACAATTATGCAAACATAGTGAACATGATGAAGGTGAAAACAATGGTAAGAAAGGAATACATCGATGGGAAAGAGTATATTGTAAGCATAAAGATGGAGTCTATATCTCCAACCTACCTTATAGACTATAGCTCCGTTCACACATGCTAGAAAAAAATTGTAAATATATTATTAGTCCATGCCGTAGGAATAGAGGGAGTATAGCGATCGATAATTCATTGACCTCATATTAGATTGTCCATTGACCACAAATATTTCCATATTATCTATTGTTGGAACCAGGGAACTGGAAAAAATGATTTTTATATAATAAAAAGTACCATATTTTTCATGATCTGATTGGACAACGGATTGGAGGTCTTATTGCTGGCTTTGCTATTCCCAATGTTATATATGTTGGCATATCCAAAGTATTTCATCGTATATGTTCTTTTTGAATCATATATTTTCTTATGCATTGGTCGAAGGTGGATTAATGCTAGCATTAGTTCAAATGTTTTCTTTAGCATTTTTTCCTAGCTAGAATACATTCTCTAGCATATTACTATGTGTGATTTTTTCTTTATTCTTGCGTGGTTCAAGAGAACAGGCCTTCCATGCTGCATTTTTTATTAAATATTTGCACAGGACTACGTCCTTCGATGGTTCTGACAGTATTAAGTGTTTACCTAACAGGTCTGGAAGTCTTAAATGTTTATTATACAGAGGCATTGCAATACAGTTTCACTCCATTTTTTTGATGGTGTTGTTTGCAGTGAATTTGTGCTGAATTGTTCTCCGCCGACATCAGTGGTTCAGTGGTCAATGCTTGTTCGCTGGTTCGTTCCATGATCCTTGTTCTTGTTTGATTCAACTTTGCAAAGTTGAGGTCCTGCAGTTGCAGTTGGACCTCTTCGTGGTTGTTCATTGGTTTATTGTTCTTCAACTTTGCAAGATGTTGGACCTGTTGTTTCATTTTGTAGTTTTTGGGGTTGAGTTGTTGTCATCCCTCATTGACGGGTAAGTTTCTGTGCCGTCGTTTCGTTGGTATTTTCCAATGGTGGGAGTCCCTGCCTTGAAATTCTGTTGCAGACCATCTTTCTCTGTGCTCTTAGTTTTTGTTCCTGGAAACCATGCATATTCATATGTCGGTTTCCACGTCCATAGCTATTTCAGAAATTGCAATGCAGAGGGATTTTCAAAAATTAGTTCGAAGTTATCACAAAAGCGAACCATCCACCGAGGTGTACAAACAGGGAATGATTTTATTCCGTGGGTCAGAAAACTGCGTCTAGTTGTTGCCTTTGTCCTATCCTTTGTATTTTGCAGAACTTTCTTCTGGATCTAAGAAGCTTGTAGGATGCACGCCATGAATAGGTTCAAATCGATCTTTCTGTTGAGTAAATTTATGGTGTTATTTATTTGCGTTGTTTCTTTTTGTTTGGTTCACTTTCCAATGTGGGTTTGTTTTCTTGTCATCTTCTATGGGGACTAGGGGGATTGAATTTGAAAAGAAATAAGGTTGAAATATACATATGGGGATTGGTACCCAGTTTCGCGCTTTCAATTTTCCTATTTTGCTTTCCTTTTTTTTTTCCTACTTTTATTATTTTTTTCCCCTTTTCTCTGTTTTAATGCAAACTGAAAGTATCTAACAAACAAATTCAAAATGAAAGTTCAAAAGATGAAATAAGTAATAGATGTTGACTCATATGAAATAGATACACACTCCATTATACATGACAACATTGACAAGGTTTTTCATAGCAATGGGATTTTTAGACTGGATGCATTCTCGTATACTGTAGGGGATTTCCTTTTTGATGCATTTAAGGTTCTATTGCATTTACGTTATTCATCGACTGACCTGCACAATGGATTAATAGATTATTTCCTGGGCTATTTAAAAATATGTATTTGAGGGGTATTGGATTCGCATTAATATGAACTAGAATCTAATTTTCTTCAGCAATTGCATGGAATACAAGATGACACTATGCATTTTTTAAAAAATGTGGTTGTCTACATCTCCAATTCTTCCTGCACATCAGAGGGGACTTTAGGGAGATACATTTTTTATATGGTGGTTGTCTAATTGGATCAATATATCAATTGGAATATGGTAATTGACAAGAAAAACAAGATATCTACTATTCAACAAAGCGCATTTGACAATCCATGTGCATCTTGATTATGATACCAATGCACTATCGATGGGTCGGTATGAACCACTACTTTACAAAAGATTGTCCATATGCAATGTTGAATAAACTCATATTTACTTGTCCCTCATTTTCAAGACCTTGAATCCGATTGGAAGTGAATTATGCATCGCATAGAATGCCATGGTTTATAGTTAGCAACAACTATTGTGTCTAACTATGGAGATAGTATGTTCAATGAAAATTTCTATTTGGTATGATGGAGTTGATGTGCATTGGATTTGTGGATTCTAGCTTGTACATTCCTTTTACAATGCGGTTATATGCTTGACAACCTTCTGGGGCTTTAGGTGCTTACATGAGCACCTTTCATATATCTCACCACAAATATCTTGGCAATTGGAAGTTGCAAAGAATACCTTGTAAACATGGTGATGCCATATGAAAAAGGAAATGTAGAAGTTTCATGATACATTTTCAATGGTTGTTTATCATGTTCTAGGTGTGGTTGGCCTTTCCATATGGTACTATCCATTCCTAATGTATTGATTCAAACTACAATCAAAAAATTGACATCCCTCTACGTTGAAAACAAATGCACCACACCGTATCCATTATGAACCTAGCGGACATATCGATTGGTTAAGGGTTGAATGTCCATAACTGAATAGGTAACTCCATCCCGAATCTTCATCACAGCGTCATTCTTTTTGGTGAATGAAACTCCTCTGATTCGCGATATGGCGCATCTGAGGGGCTTGAACAAAAAAAATCCAAAGCATGAAATTCATCACCGGTTGTGATGAGGACATAGAGGGCCATACAGGGCTTGAACAAAAAATCCAAGCATGAAATTCATCACAGTTGTGATGAGGCCATACAGGGCTTAAACAAAAAACATAGAGTAAGTTATCACAACTTGAAAAAATTTATGTGTAAAATTAGTCCCAGTTGTGATGAGGCCATACACCCCTTAAAAAAAAAACATACACTAAGTTATGACAACCCGAATCAGAGTGAAATTCATCCCAGTTGCCATCAGGTCATCGTGCCCTTGGACAAGAAATGTAGAGTAAGTTACCACAACTTGAAAAAGGTCATGCACGAGAGAAAAAAATACATTGCTATGCTTCCTTTTAGAGAGAAACTCACATATCACAATCTAAATAAATTTGTTCATGCACAATAGAACAGAAATAGGTACGATCAAATATCCCAAAATGGTCATGCAACTGTCACATTTCGTGGCCTAGAAGCAACACCATGCACTACTACTAATGAAAACCAACAAAGACTTTCTACTCATACTTCCCTGTGAAAGAAAAATGCAAGAAAAACGTACATGAAACAAATTAAAGACACTCCTTCCATTGCGTGTGCAATTTGTGAACAATTGAATTTCTCAAAAAATAGTAAGTCTTTAACGCCTGATTTTCAAGCAGAATACCTCCGCTTGACAGTCCATGATAAACCATTTTCCTGTGGAAAAATTTGTCTTCCATGCAAATGGTCGCTTGAAAATCGAAAACTTCCACAATTTGCAACCCCTGAGCAAATAAGATTTAATACACCACTACCAGATGTAAGTGCACTTACAGAACTTGAGGAGAGACTTGTGTCTCTGCGAATTTCATTTTCACAAATCAGTACTTGGGGATATAAACGACCCCAGATGGGCTTAATAGGATCAATTATTAATGTCCCTGTTCAGCTAGATGTTGTGAAAAAATCCTTGCCACAATTCATTAGTGATACAATGACAATTGATGTGGCTTTGAAAATACGCTTGTGATACAAAAATGTCTATCAGACAGGCAAAGTGTGTGTGCATGCTGTTATCAAAGAATTAAAGAAATTATGTTCCATGGCCCTGTACAAAGCACATAACATTTGTATAAATGAGAACTAGAACAATGTTCTTGCAGAAGAGGATGCCAACTCTGCAGAGACTCTAAAAATACAATTGATGAATCGGAGAATGAATCACCTGCTGAAACATTGATGCATGGATTCACTGATTAACAGTGCATTCATGACTTGCAAGACAAGATTGTCGAAATTACACCTACTGAGGGGCAGCGTCCACTTGGAATATTCAAGGACAAATTCGTCGAGGAAATGAACTTTCCAACACTCTTCTATGGAGATCCACATGCCAATGACATTTTAGAACGATTCAGTTATCATAAAATAGTCTGATGGGAGCTGCTACATTCAAGTGGTGACTTCTCCTGTCACATAACAATTTTTTTTTTCAAAACAATGCACATAATAATAGAGCAAGTTCTCTCCTGCATGTGGGTCCGAATAAGAAAAGGCTAGTTACAAGGAATAAATTTGTTGGCCAAGGATGTCAAGTACAAAGTAAACCTAGAAAAAATTCTGAAATCTAATATTGGATACACAGATTTCAAAAACATTCACACCTCGCATGACTATTTGCAACAAAACAAAAAAACTATTTTTGCAATGATCCAGAAATTGGGCCTGCCAACATTTTTCATTACATTTACAAGTGCAGAACATTGCTGGGATCCATTGGTAACTTTCGTATCTGACCTGCATAGGAACAGGAAACGTAAAAAACAAACCGATACACTGGAAAACAATCACATTGAATACCTTATAAGAAAATACCCAGTGACATGTACTCGCTACTATAGACATAGAATAAATGCTTTGAGACAATTGATATGCCATGATAAAACATTTTTTGAAAAAATATCTGACTACTTTTTTGTGACTGAATTCCAGAATAGGGGAAATGAACATGACCACGCACTGTTGTGGATAGAGGGTGTGCCAGTCTATTGAGATGACAACAACTCAGAGATCGAACAATTTGTGGAGAAATACATAACATGCAACATAGATCATTTGGATCCAGAACTTGCCAAAGTTCATAGACATTACCATACAAGAATTTGTAGAAAAAAAAAACTCGCATTGTAGATACAACTTTCCTGTGTCACCAATGAGAGCTACAAGAATCATAAAGCCACTTAGTTTAGAGGACAATGTTGTTGTTGAGAAATCTAAATCCTTGTTCACATTTCTAGAACAAGGAGAATTTGACGAGATGATGAGCTTCAATGTGTTCTTGACAGAGCTAAATCTATCAGAAGATGAGTAGATCAAGGCCATACAATGTACGCTTAAGCAACCAACAATTTTACTTAAATGAAAACTTTCCCATATTTAGAACAATAGTTTCTCCAAGAACATGCCAGTTATGTGGAAAGAAAATACAGATGCACAGTACGTTCTCAATGCATATGCTGCAACATCCTACTATACCTTGTATATGACAAAGCTTGACAATTCTATGACAAGTGCATTCAGAAGAATATGCAAAGAACATGAAATAAATTATATTGATGACATACAAATGATACACACACTTGGAAACACCTTGCTTAATCTTCAACAAATGTATGCTAAGCAAGAAATTTGCACTTTCCCTGCCCCTCACTTGTAGTTCAAGAAAATGTGTCCTCATAAACACATCTCCACTTGAAAAATGCACATTTGTGCCTAAACCACCAGTTTTTCTAGAACAAGAGCCTGACAATTTAGAAGACGTGCTATGTCGCTCTATTGTTGATTATTACCTCTAGCATCCATCTCCTATTAGGCATATCTGCTTATCATAATTTGTATCACATTACAAAACAATGGTGCGCCCATATCAAAAAGAAAAAAAACCTCTGTGATACGGTTTGTCAAATACAATAAACATTCTGACTATGAAAACTATTGTAGAGAAAAACTGTTGTTGTACGTTCTGTTCGATGAAAACGAAGAGACATAAAAACATAACTTCTCTACATGGGTGGTTGTGTATGTTGCCTCTAAGACTATAGTGCACAACAATGAAGCTAGATTTACCTTAATCCAACATGGGGTGATCTAGAAATTGCAGTTAATGAGCTAGAAAACCCTGAGAATCCTGATGAGACATTCACAAACTGAAAAACAACCAGAACTCCTTGCGAGTCCTATGACTTACAAGAGGATTTTCCTCGTCCTCCAGCACGTGGAGGTGAAAAATGTATCAATCTTGGTTTTCAAGTCACAAAACATCCTTTCCTAATTGAAAATAATGAATACCACAAAATAAGACGTTTGTTGAATCGAGAACAAAAAACAATTGTAAAGGACATTGCTCTTTAAAAATGCTTGAACATGGACACTCCTGTGCACTTGTTCCTTATAGGCGGAGTAGGAACAAGCAAGCCATTCATAGTGAAAGCACTGTTCCAAATTCTTATACGAATCTATGATTCAAACCATTCCTCTGATCCTATGAAACCAAAGGACCTAATAGTTGCATACATAGGAAAAGTTGCATATAATGCAGGTGGAACAACAATCCACTCTACATTTTTAATGCCTTTTAACAAGTCATAGTTTCTTCCACTTAGCAAGGAAATGTTGGATACATTGTCTAAGATTTATAAGGAACTCCGACTTGTCTTTATAGATGAAGCATATTTGATTGGAAGTTGGTTCTTGTATTCCATTGACAACCAACTAAGAATCATAAAACATGTGCACACGAAATACTTTGGAAACATTGACATGATATTCTGTGGGGATCTTTACCAGGCATAGCCCATCCAAGATTTGTTGATATTTGAACAACCTACCGTTAACATGGAAACAGTGATGCATGAATTCTGGAGAGACAATATTAAATGCTTTGAATTGCATACTACAATGCGCCAGACATATGAAACATTCATTACAATTTTGAATAGAATGCGGACAAACAACCAAACATATGATGACTTAACATATATAAATTCGAGGTGCTTGCATCTTGCACCAACATACCCAATGTTCCCTTACCTGTTCTACACAAATAAGGATGTTGCAATGCATAACATCCACATGCTATCGCTCATGCCTGGCGATGGTATCATCATCAATTCAATTGACCCGAAAGAAGACAACCATGGAAATGTGCCACGTCATGAACATACAACCACTTTACCTTTGCATCTTGTCCTCAAATTAGAAATGTTGGTTGAAATATATGCCTGTAAATATGATTCACATGATAGCTTGGTCAATGGTGCAGATGGAATACTCAAAGGCTATACGAAAATAGAAAAACTTGATGTCCTTTGGATTAAGTTCCATGAACCGCATATAGGCAAGCGACAAGCAAGCAAGTTGTCTTATCTATATAATTCAAACACTGGAAGCGATTGGACACCTATTTTGTGAATATCAAAGCCAGTATCGACATCAGCAAAGACGGGTCGACTGAAAATTCTAAAACATTTTCCGATTAAACTTGCATGTGAACGTATAGTCCACAGATCACAAGGACTAACACTTGATAATGTTGCATTTCAGCCTGCTGGAATTCAAATACATGGAATTGTATACACAACATTGTCCCATGTCAGAAGCATAAACTCCTTGTATTGACTAAGTCCTCTTACAAAAGATAACTTCAAAGTCAAACATAAAGTTGATATTGAAATGGAATGACTCAGGACCACCGCAAAATGGGAACTACACTATGATTACCAATTCATACAAACAAATTAATTTGTATCAATTCTCTCACTTAATACACACAACATAAATGCACACATGGATGATATACTCAATGACTATGATACAATACAATCTGCTATTCTGTGCTTGTAGGAAACATACATGGCATTATGCATGCAGAACAAAGAATTCCCAAATCACAATTGCATATCAAGTTACATTACACATAGGGTGATGATATTGGTGAAAAAACATGTACCAATTTTGGAGCATATACATATCGAAGAAAAGAATGTTGAGGTGGTGCTTGCAATTTTTTTTTTCCATGAAACATAAATTGCGATACTAAATATGTACATTGCTCCCCATGCAAAATTCTCCAACATAGTAGATGTTATGTCCAAAGCATTGGGCCATTTCCATCTGAACGGACCCATTGTGCTTGTAGGAGACTTCAATATTGACATGCTACAAAAGAAGGGCAAAACAAAAGAATTGGAAAAGTACATGTGCAAATACAGTCTCCGCTTTCTTTTGCACGACACAAGCCATTTGCAAAACACACTTATTGACCATGTGTGGTCGAAGGTGCCCATTCCTCAACACAATATGTTTATCTTTGACACATATTGGTTTGATCACGATACAATTGGTATTGCATTTGAATTATGAGATATACATCAAACATTTTGCAAAGTCATATTTCTATGTTTCGAAGCATATTTGTATAGCTTGTTGCAAAAAAAAAACAAAAAAACAAACAAATTATCTAGCTTCTTAGTTTTCCCTGATTTGTACACATACTGGTGTAGTCACCATACAGTTGATGTTGTACTTGAATTATAAAATATTCATTATGAAAAAGAAACAAAAAAGGTACATCCTTCTAAAAACTATATGTTACTCTATTCATCTTATTCTATTTTTTTTAGTATATGTACATAGTACTTGCCTTTTTCTTTACATGTTAACCTGTGTTCACATTCCTTTTGTTTTGTACTTTTGTTCATAGAAACAAACTGGAAAACTAGACGCTGCAAAGAAATCTTGACCAGAGATGTAGAGGAATCGATGCAAAGGTGCATTTTTTCTGCCCGTGTTCCATATTAAATAGATTTTTATTTACTCTGTCTCTATTTGTTGAACTGGTTTGCAGTTGTGCTTTTTTTTTCTGTGCCTCTTTTGACACTCCATATATTCCTCTACATTCACTTGTCTTCATGTGTGTAATACATATTCAATGTTGAGCTCGCCAGTCTTGGAGTCCATCTGTCAATTTCTATATTGTGGAACTCCGAATGTTGTTTGGAGGACATGAAACAATAAAAGTACAATGTTGAGCCATCCAGCCTGCAAGTCCGCTTTTCAATTTGTATATCACGCAACTCTAGCTGCTATTTGCAGGAAACAAAACATTAGAGGCCCAGTTTAGAGCCCTCTAGCCTGCAATTTCGTGATCCAAAATAGTGGCTAAGTATGGAATAAGGGATCTGTACACGCTCTATAACATGTCATGTCCATAATTTATAAAAGTACATATTTAGTATGTATTGTGCGTTTCTTGGAGCCCGCCAACCCTAGAGTCCGTCTCTCAATTTGTATCTCACAGAAATCAATAGAAGTACAATGTTGAACTAGCCAGCCCGCAAGTCCGCTTGTCAATTTGTATATCATGCAACTCTCGGTGCTATTTGCAGGATACAAAAGATTAGAGGCCTAATTTAGAGCCCACCAGCTCGCAAGTCCGTGATCCAATAGAAGTGCAATGTTGAGCTAGCCATCCCACAAGTTCACTTGTCAATTTATATATCGCGCAACTTTGGGTGCTATTTGCAAGACATGGAACATTAGAGGCCCAATTTATAGCCAACCATCCCGCAAGTCCATGATCCAAAAAAGTGGCTAAGTATGGAATAAGGGATCTTTACATATTTACTATTTACATATCACGAAAATCAGTAGAGGTACAATGTTGAGCCAACCAGCCCGAAAGTTTGCTTGTCAATTTGTATATAGTGGAATTGCGGGTGCTATTTGTAAAGAACGGAACAATAGAGGCCCGTTTTTTAGCCCGTAGAACCCATGATCCAAAAAGTGTACATTCTCTATAAAATCTCAGCCACCTGGCATGTCCGCTTGTCAATTTGTATATCGTGGAACGTTGGGTGCTATTTGTAGGAAACAGAACAATAGATGCCTATTTTTTGAGCCCACCAGCCCGAGAACCCGCGATCCACAAAGTGGGAAAGTATGGGATGCGATATCCGTACATGCTCTATAAAATCTCATGTCCATACTTTATAAAGGTACATATTTAGTTTTTTCTGGTTTACACACATACTGGTTTGGTTACCACACAGTTGTTGTTGCACATGGATTATGGAATATGCACTACAATTCTGACCGAGCCCTTTCATTTCCTTAGCCAATTTTATGCCTGCGGATTCCCCGATATGCGTTATCGAACTCTCGTTCCCCATGTTCCGAGTGTACATATTGCATCCAAAACTTGGTAATCCATGTCTATGCTCGCGGGTTCCCAGACGGTAGAGTGGCAGATTTCATGTCCATCTATATCTCTACATAACGAGTCCAACCGAACACCGTTTGTTTTCATAGTTCCTGGATTTTATGGCCACGGGTTCCTTTGTGGGCTCCATCCAACTCTCATGCCCCATGTGCGAGGTATACATCTTGCGCCTGAAACTTCGGTGATCTAGAATTGGACCCGAACTCGAAGCTTGCAACTCATTTGCTAATTTTCTTTAATTAAATTGTACAATATCAATATTTATTATTAATAATTTAGTACTTGAAAATAATGTTTTTAGATAATGTTAGCTATATAACATATATGTTATATGTTATACATGTAGACAATGGCAATCTTGAACCTGCCAGTCTTGGAGTCCGTCCGTCAATTTCTGTATCACAGAACTCCCAGAGTTGCATGGAGGACACAGAACAATAGAAGTGCAATGTTGAACGAGCCAGCCCGATGTCTGCCTGTCAATTTGTATATCGCGTAACTCTGGGTGCTATTTGTAGGACACAGAACAATAGAGACCCAATTTTCAGCCCACCAAGCTGAGAACCTGCAATCCAAAAAGTGGATGAGTATGGAATGAGGGATCTGTGCATGCTCTATAAAATATGATATCCATACTTTATAAAAGTACATATTTACTATGGATTACTTGTTCCTCAAAAAATTTCTAGGTCCAGAACTGGCGGATACATGTGTTCAGACTTCCAGTTACTTTTATATTGCCAGCCCGACCGTCCGCTTTCCTGTTTCATATTGTACATATTCAATTTAATATGTATTACATATTACATGTAATTTCTAATACATATTAAATTTTTAGCCCACCACTCATGGAGTCCGTCTGTCAATTTAGAGCCCACCAGCTCGATTTACTACTATACATATTACATGTAATGTATAATACATAGTAAATCTTGAGTCCGCCAGTCCTAGAGTCCGTCTGTGGATTTGTATATCGCGGAACTCTGAATCTTGTTTAGAGGACACGAGACAATAGAAGTGCAATGTTGAGCCAGCCAACCCGCAAGTCCGTGATCCAAAAAAGTGCGTAAGTATGGAATAAGGGATCTGTACATACTCTATAAAATGTCATGTCCATAGTTTATAAAAGTACATATTTAGTATGTATTTCTCCTTTCTTGGAGCCCGCCAGTGTTGGAGTTTATCTGTGAATTTATATATCGCGAAACTCAATAGAAGTACAATGTTGAGCCAACCAGCCCACAAGTCTGTTTGTAAATTTGAATATCGCGGAATTTTGGGTGCTATTTGTAATGCACGGAACAATAGAGGCTTGTTTCTTAGCCCACCAACCCGAGAACCCACGATCCAAAAAGTGTACATGCTCTATAAAATCTCAGCCAACCCACAAGTCCACCCGTCATTTTGTATACCGTGGAACTCTGAGTACTATTTTAGGACACTGAACAAAAGAGGCCTATTTTTTATCCCGACAGCTTGAGAAATTGTGATCCATAAAGTGGCCAAGTTTGGAATGCGATATCCATACATGCTCTATAAAATTTCATGCCCATACTTTATAAAGGTACATATATTTTTCCCCTGCTTTGTACACATATTGGTCTGGTGATGACACAGTTGGTGCTGCACATGAATTATGAAATATGCAACAGGAGTTTGACCGACCGGTTTCATTTCCTTATCCAATTTTATGCCTGTGGGTTCCCTGCTACGCGTTATCGAACTCTTATTCCTCGTGTTCTGAGTGTGCATATTGCATCTAAAACTTGGGTAATCCATGTCTATGCTCACGGGTTCCCAGACAATGAAGTGCCAGATTTCATTTCCATCTATATCTCTACATCACGAGTTCAAGCGACCACCATTCATTTTCATAGTTCACAAATTTTATGGCCACAGGTTCCTTTGTGGGCGCCATCCATCTCTGATGCCCCGTGTGCCCAGTATACATCTTGCGCCCGAAGCTTTGGAGATCTACAATTGGACCTAGACTCGAATCTTATGACTCATTTGATAACTTTGTTTAATTAAATTGTAGAATATCAATATTTAATATTAATAATTTAGTACTTGATAATAATGTTTTTAGATAATGTTAGCTATATAGCATATATGTTGTATGTTATAGATGTAGACAATCGCAATCTTGAACCTGCTAGTCCTGGAGTCTATCTATAAATTTTTATATCGCGGAACTCTAGCTACTATTAGTAGGACACGGAACAATAGAGGCCCATTTTTGAGCCCGCCAGCCTGAGAACCCAGGATCAAAAAAGTGGCGATCCGTACATACTTTATAAAGGTGCATATTTACTTTTCCCTCATTTATACACATATTAGTCTGGTCACCAGACAGTTGGTGTTACACATGAATTATGAAATAAAAACCACGAGTCTGACCGAGCTCTTTCATTTCCTTATCCAAATTTATGGTTGTGGGTTCCCGGATATGCCTTGTCGAAATCTCATTGTTGTGGGTTCCCAGACGACGAAGTGGCAGCTTTCATGTCCATCTATATCTCTACATCACTATTGGAGTTACTTCACACACACCTAGGATTTCTTTTTCCTAAGTTTATTCCTTTTTTATTAGTCATAATTAGTCATTATCCAGTCTCCTATATTTTAGGGGAAAATATTCCACCTGAAAAATATTCTCTTTTAGTTGACACTTTAATTTGACTAGTTGATTTGAGTTTAGATGTTGCATTGGGATCATCACCATGCAGCATTGGGATCATCACCATGCTAATTTGAAATTGCCTTGGTATCATCACCAGAGTGGCACATTAGCCTTGATTCCTTGAGTTAACTCCTCACTACTCTCTGTTCAGTCAATTAACTGAAGACTAGTTGACTAGTTAACTCAACTAGGTGGCAGTTCACTCCCATAACTGCCTGAGAGACTAGAATAGGTGGTAGTTCACTCTCGTAACTGCTGGTGTGTGTCTAGATCACTCTATACCACCACTATGGCACATTGGTTCACCTCAAGTCGAACTCATTGAGTTATACATAGTATATCATGTGTAAATTATTCATTATTCATAACGATTAATGAGAATTATTTCATTCTTTCTCTCCTTCTTCTTCTTTCTCCAATTCTCTCTGCAAATGTGTGTATTAATGTTTATCTAGATCTATTTTGTGTAGTTTCAACACATTTACATGGTATTAGAGTCGATAGACTTCTAAGCAAAATCTACACCAAAATGTTTTGCAGGTACAAAAGATTGAAGACAACGGAAAGATGGAATTCCAAACAGAATTCATCCTTACACCTTACAACTATTTTGCATGGAAGGAGAAAATATCTATACATCTCTGGTCCAGAGGGTTGTACAGGTTAACCATGAATACAGATCCATAGATGACATCAACCATATAAAAATCCAAGTAATTAAATCACATGGATGAGGCACTCGAAACAATTTGTAGTCTTATTTCTCCCGATCTGCTTTTTCATATATCTTTCTGTAAGACTCCCAATGAAGCCTGGACCATATTGGAATGGCTCTTTGGAAAATAGGATGAGATGAGGGGACACATGCTGGAGGCGGATCTGCTCACATTGGATCCAAAAATCTTCGAGAATATGCAATATTTCTTTACAAAATTCAAGGATTTACTGTTGCAACTCAAAGCTTGCAGGGTTGATAAATCGAAGAAGGAGAAACAAATGGTTCTCACCATTCTCTCCAAGATTGGTCCTGAATTCTCTGTATTCATATCTACATTCCATACTGTCAGATTCGCCTCTAGAGCTACCTGGAAGATGCCTTCTCTTGAGGACTTTATCGAATCTCTAACACAAGAGCAAACCAAGCTCATCAACATGGGCACAATCAAAGGCCCAATGGCGAATGCACTCACTGTGCATGACGAAAGCCAAAAATATCAAAAATATAAAGATAAATATAAGTGGAAATCTCATGCACATTTGAAGAAGGAAGGGTACACAAAACCCTTCACCGATGCCTCTGGATCCAAAGGGGAAAAGAGAAGAAAAGGGGAGAAATGCACATACTGTCATAAAGGATTCCATTTAAAATCCGCATGCATGCAAAAACAAATAGATCTGATTTCTCAAATACTTCAACAAAACAACCTTGGAGATTGCATCCCTGAGGGTGAAAAGAAGAAGAAGAAGCCAGAAGATCTGAATTCCAAGAAAGGAAATTCTAGCCATGCCTTGATTGCCATCAACTCCTCTCCTGATGGTTGGATTGTAGATTTAGGAGAATCACATCACATGGATGCCTCATAAGCAGTCTATTATTCATTGTATTCATGCAAAGGTCCTCCTATTTTTATGGGGGACAACTCTTCTATTGAAGTCACTGGCAAAGGAAGTATTGAACTTACCAATGGAAGCTTCAAGAACATGCTGCATGTTCCCAAACTTTCTGTCAACCTTCTCTCCATATATTAGATGACAAATTATGGCACCAGAAAGAAAATTGTATTCACACCAAATGACATGGACATCTATGACATGCAAACCAACTCCAGGGTTGCTACCGGTGAGGTAAATCATCAGTCTAATTGTAAACATTTTTTGAATTCATTGAACCTGATTCTGCTTCACTGTTTACTCATGCTGATGAAAGTAGTAGGATATGGCATGAAAGATTTGGAAATTTGAATTTCAGATACATGCAACATCTTAGCAAGCATAGATCATTTGATGGTCTACCAGACATCCATTTCTCCAAGGGAGTATGTGAGGGATGTGTTCTCGGGAAACACCCTCAAGAGAAATTCGACAAAGGAAAGTCTCAACGAGCTTCCACACCTTTAGATCTGATCCACAATGACCTTATGGGTCCTTTTCCACATCCATCCATCAACAAAGCAAGGTTTGTTTTCATTTTTGTTGATAATTTCTCACGTTTTACTTGGATCTACTTTCTTAGGCAAAAATCTGAGGTCTTTCAACACCTCAAAGATTTCAAAGCCTTGGTTGAGACATAGTCTAGAAAGAAGATCAAAGTCCTTTGAACTGATAATGGGGGAGAGTATGTGAATCATGAGATCCACAATCTTTTAAATGAGGCAGGGATTTAGTTGTAGCATACAGTTCCCTATACTCTGTAGCAAAATGGAGTTGCTGAGCGGAAAAAATGATCTCTAAAAGAGATGACATCTTGCATGTTGCATGCAAAGTCACTACCACAAAGACTATGGGATGAAGCACTTAACTGTGCAACATACATCCAAATCAGATCTCCCCATAGATATGTCAAGGATAAGACCCCCTACAAGGCTTGGAGCGGACTCAAACTGGAAGTGACCCGCTTTCGCATTTTTGGTTCTCATGCATGGGCTCGGATTCCCTCTGAAAAGAGGAAGGCACTTGATCCACATAGCACTGAGTGCATTTTTTTTGGATACCTTGACAGTGTGAAGGGATATCGTCTTATTGATCTTTCCTCGGACCAAATCATCATTGAGTGTAGTGTCCAATTCGAGGAAAATGTCTCTCATGTACCTCAGCAACCGCATGCAGACACCTTCACTCTTCCACCTGTCCGAGATGATGAGCATGCACATGCCAACTCTTCTTCAGATGAGAGTTTTGATTCATAGGACTCAGATGATTCAGATTCATATTCAGAGTCAGTATAGTTAGACACAGAGTCAGAGCATCTAGATGCAGTTGCATAGCTAGAGCAGAGGCCCAAGTGGGCACAAACTACTCTTCAAGATGCAGGGGATCTCATCGATGATCCAGACGATACTAGGAGGACTCGATCTAATTTCGAGGAGCCTCCTGTTGCACTCATTACCACTGAACCATTTCCTTCGAGGCATTTTTTCTTGGTTCAATCTTCAGATCCACAGTCTTATGGCGAGGCTACTGGAAATCCCTTTTGGGAATCCACCATACAGGAGGAGTAAAACTCCCTCCTTGAGAACCAAACTTGGGATTTGGTTCCCCTTCCTTCTGGGAGGAAACTTGTCAGATGCAAATGGGTCTACAAGACCAAGAGTGCAACAGATGGACAAATCAACAGATACAAATCCAATCTTGTTGCCAAAGGATTTCAGCAGGTTCATGGTATTGAATATGATGAGACCTTCACTCCAATAGCGAATATGGATTCCATATGATTGACACTTTCCATTGTGGAAACCAAGGGATGGGAAGTCCATCAAATGGACGTGAAGAATTCATTTCTTCATGGTGATATCTTTGAAGAGATCTACATGGAGCAACCCCATGGATTTATGCAAGACTCATATTTGGTATGTCGACTGAAGAAATCACTTTATGGCCTCAAGAAGGCTCCGAGGGAATGGTATTCCAATATGGACTCCTACCTGTTGTCACAGAACTTTGTACATTGTAAATCAGACCCGAATGTATACATGCTCAGGACGACTGATTCACTTCTACTTTTAGTTCTATATGTTGATGATTTTTTGATCACCGGTTGCTCGACTTCAGTGATTGCAATAGTCAAGAGGATTCTTCATGAGAGGTTTTTGATGATAGACATGGGTCTGATTCACTTCTTTCTTGGACTTGAGATCATTCATGATGCATCAGGCATCAAACTGTCTCAAGCCAAGTATGCACGAGATCTCCTTGAGAGATTTCACATGATAGACTACAAGTCTTCTCTGGCTCCTTTCCTATCAGTAGTCAAACTTGAGGATGGCGGGGAGACTCCACTGGTTGACAACACACTTTACAGACAACTAGTGGAGAGCTTGTTGTATCTCACACACTCCAGACCAGACCTCTGATATGAAGTTGGCGTAGCTTCCAGGTTCATGCAGGAGCCGCATGAGCTACATTGGAAAACTGCAAAGCGTATCCTTCGATACGTATAGGGAACCATCACCTTTGGGATTCATTATGCAACAGACTCTACATTATATCTCATCTGGTTTACTGATTCTGACTGGGCTGGAGATAACATTGATCACAAGTCCACATATGGTTACTCACTCAGTCTTGGTTCCAAGCCTATCTGTTGGTCGAGCAAGAAGCAAGCTGCTATTTCTCTATCTTCAGCCGAGGCAAAGTACAAAGGGGTAGTTAAAATAACCATTCAGGCTATGTGGCTACAACATTTTCTCACTGAGTTGGGCATTCAATTTCATTGGCCGATCGTCATATGGTGTGACAACTAGAGCACTCTGAAGTTCTGCAGAGATCCATTTCAGAGGCAGCAGACGAAGCACATCGAGATCTGCATGCACTACATTCGAGAATTAGTACACAAGGGGCTCATCGACTTACAGTTTTGTCCTTCAGTAGAACAAACTACAAACATTTTCACCAAGACCTTCACTGAGCAAAAATTCCATTCTCTGCGAGGTCATCTTGGAGTCCAGGACACAGTTGCCTAGCAACTATAGTTCTTATTTTTACATACATTTTACCTTGAGCGGGGGGTTTCCCATGAGGTTTTCCCTCTTTCCTCACTTTATTTTCAGTGTATCTTTTGTACTTGGGTACCTAACATGGCCTCGTTGCTGGGACCCAATATTTATTTTCACCATAGTGATGTTTAGGGGGGGTATTGGAGTTACTTCACACACACCTAGGATTTCTTTTTCCTAAGGTTATTCCTTGTTTATTAGTCATAATTAGTCATTATCCAGACTCCTATATTTTAGGGGAGAATATTCCTCCTGGAGAATATTCTCTTTCAGTTGACACTTTAGTTTGACTAGTTGAGTTGAGTTTAGATGTTGCATTGGGATCATCACCATGCTAATTCGACCTTGATTTGGTATCATCACCAGAGTGGCGCATTATCCTTGATTCCATGATTTAACTCCTCACTACTCTCTATTCAGTCAGTTAACTGAAGACTAGTTGACTAGTTAACTCAACTAGGTGGCAGTTCACTCCTGTAATTTCTTGAGATACTAGAATAGGTGGCAGTTCACTCCCATAACTACTAGTGTGTGTCCATACCACTCTAGATCACCACTATGGCGCATTGGTTCATCTCAAGTCAAACTCATTGAGTTATATAGAGTATATCATGTGTAAATTATTCATTATTCATAACGGTTAATGAGAATTATTCCATTCTTTCTCTCCTTCTTCTTCTTTCTCCAATTCTCTCTGCAAATGTGTGTATTATTGTTTAGCTATATCTATTCTATGAAGGTTCAACATATTTACAATCATGTTTCCAACCGACCACCATTCGTTTTCATAGTTTGCGAATTTTATTTCCGCGAGTTCCTTTCTCAGTGCCATCTAGCTCCCATGCCCCGTCTGCGCGGTATGCATCCTGTGCCCGAAACTTTAGTGATCTACAATTTCACTCAGACTCGAAGCTTTCCACTCATTTGATAATTTTATTTAATTAAATTGTACAATATCAATATTTAATATTCATATTTTAGTACTTGAAAATAATGTTTTTAGATAATGTTAGATATATAACATATATGTTATATGTTATACATGTAGACAATCGTAATCTTGAGCCCGCCAGTCCTAGAGTCCATCTGTCAATTTGTATATGGCAGAACTCTGCCTGCTATTTGTAGGACACATAACAATAGAGGCTCGATTTTGAGCACGCAATCCCGAGAACCCACGATCCAAAAAGTGTCTAAGTATGGAAGTTCGCTTGTCAATTTGTATATCACAGAACTCTGAGTGTTGTTTGGAGGACACAAACCAATACAACTGCAATGTCTTAAAAGCATATATTTTTATATAATAAAAAGTAGCATATATGTACTAATCTGATTGGTTAAGAGATTGGAGGTCTTATTGCCATCTTTGATATTCCCAATGTTATATATGGCAACATATCCAAACTTTTTCTTGTATACAGTGTTTTTGAATAATATATTTTTCCTATGTATTGCTTGAAGGTGAATTAATGCTATAATTAGTTCGAATGTTTGTGTTAGCATTTTCTTCTATCTTAATATATCTGTAAGTTTTTATGTCTTGTTTGTAAATCTTTAATTCTAACTACTCATTGTGCAGGCACTGTGTAAATTGTGATGGATGGGCACAAGGCTCGAGAAGATCTACCATTAATGCGCACTAAACCAATATTTGCGGAGGCTTTTGTTATCCCTTCCCAGTGTTAATTTCAAATACAATGGAATATCATTCACATGCCGTCAGCTTGGTTCGTTCATGAAACCTCCAATCCTTAAATGTTCTTCATTGTAACCGCCACCTTCACACTTCTAAGTATGCAATAATTAAGATTTACTTCTAACAAATCACCATACAACACACATAGAGATTTTCATTAATGAGCGAAGATCTCGAGGAGAATTTCCATTCGCACACATTGAACCAACATTTTTTAGGGTTATATTATCCCCTCCATTTGTTCATTTGAAGCAGCATCTCGAGAAAACCAACATTTTCGTAAACTTTTGGCAACACCTCCACAACAGTTCTGTAGAGACACAGTGAACATCTTCGGACCTATGGATCAGAACCACCACAGTAACAAAGCATCGCTCCAACGGCCTGCCATAGTAACAAAGCAACCCAAAGTTCTTCAAACAGATGAGGTTCATCCTAAAATTGATAGTTCTCACAAGCTTCCCGTGGAGAAGAAGGGGAAAGAATTTTAGGGTAGGCGGACGAGCCCAAAATTGAGAGTGAAAACATGGATCTTGATGCTGATTTGGATAGCATATTCTGCAACTTTTATTAGCTGGGAGACGCGATTCACCATAGCTACAATGGACATAGTTGATGTCAAAATTTTTGACAAAGATGAATCCTTCGTATTCCAGAGTGTTGTTTTTGAAAGTGAATCTAAAAAATTAATTATTGAAAAAAGAGATGTAAAAAATAAGAAAAGAAAACATCGTTTAGAACTTGACCTTGCCAATATGCAGGCATCCAAAATCTTTGAAATTCACATGGCAACCAAATATGCTCTTCATTGTCCCATTGGAGTCATTGAGGCCGAGAATTCCACACTAACGGACTGGATCAAGGAATTAGGAGAAGCTTTGTTTCCTATGCCATTTCTAGGCAATCCTTTGGCAATAGCCATGCCTGCAACTCCCTGCACCCATGCAACAAAGCTAAAAGTATCCTCTACCTTCCTCGCATCGCGTAGAGGATATGTGGAGAAAAATATCAACAAAAGAATGGAACTGATTACTAAGGTCTGGGAAACATCACAAAATATGGAATCCCTAGGAAGTAGGGCACATAACTTGCTCAAACTTCTGTAGACGGATTTAAAAATGAAGAAACTTTCTATTTGCACATGGTCATTCCCTTTGCCTTTCATGTCAACAACATGGCAGACACGACAAGAAGACAACATGACCTCCTGTCCAAAAAATGGCTCACTCAATTAGAAGCATGCTAGAAAGAGAAGGTGAAGAACCTGTATCTCATCATCTAATAATGTGAGCAAGCAATATCAAAGAAAGAAACATTATTCAAAAAGATCACCAAAATAGACTTAGCTGGAAGGACCAACGACTTCTAGGACCCTAGCTTATTCGTCAACTTGTTGGCGTTAACCAAGCAAGATTTCGATAAACAAGTTGATAATTTTAAGGCTTTGTCTTTAGAATGTTTTTACAGGATTCTTGAATATCATGAAGAACACGTGGACAATTTTCTAGTCCATTATTCGGTATAGAATGGAGACATTCATCATGCTCTGTGTAATATTTCTATTGATCTAAGCGAATTAGAACATGAACTTTTCAACATTAAAATCCGGAATGACATCAACGTCACCCCCTTGAGAAGATACATTGAAGAGAACTTGAAGTGGGTCGCCGATGAAATCCAATGGGAAAAGGCATCAACAAACAAATAGCAAAAATACTTATATGGAACATCGCTATAAATACTTTGTTTATCAATCTAGTTATTCAAGCGGGCCAGAGACGAAAACCAACAGGAAAAAGCATCAGTAAGAAAATACCAAAAATAATTATATGTACCATCATTGCAAGTCTATACTTATAGTCCTTTCTTTATCAATCCAGTTATTCCACCTTTTCTGAATAGAAATCTATAGCCAAAGACTGTCATCTTCCCATTTTTACTTTTCAGGTTTTGCACTCTACCGTCTTCCACTTCTTCTTTCCACAGTCCTATTTCTTGAACATATTTCTCTTATGCTCTGCGGAAGCCCCAATCCCAGTCTATATGACACACATATTTAAATTTTTAGGAATATGTAGCAAACTATTCTTTTTTCATATATTCCAAATAAAACTATTCTTTTGTCTCCTTATATATTTATGTACTCCTAGATTTTCATCTTCAACTATGCTGAATGTCAAGACATTCTGTTTATTTTATTTCAATTCTCTTTTTTCTGATGCATATCTTTTTTTGCTTCGTCATTTTCAAAATTAAATTTGAGATAAATCACTCATTTAAATTTGAGATATCGTATTTGACATATATATATATATATATATATATATATATATATAGGAATATGTAACACACCTTTTTTTTTATATATAAATGTCATAAAATTGTGTTCAATGCTTTTTTTCTACTCACACATATAGATAGTATGTCATTTCTTGCATCCTTACCACCTGTCCTTCATACTGCTTGCCACATCTACACTGCAATTTCAAGGTCCAAGTCCAATTGTGCTATTACATCAACATGAGGCCTTTAAAATTCAAATAGTCTACAAGTCCGCTTGTCAATTTGTATATTGCGGAACTCTGGGTGTTATTTGTAGGGCACGAAACAACAATGCCCAAATTTTGAGCCTGCCAGCCTGAGAGCCTGTGATCCAAAAAGTGCCTAAGTATGGAATGAGCACTCTGTGCATGGTCTATAAAATCTCATGCCCATACTTTATAAAAGTACATATTTGGTATCTATAAAAGTAAATATGTACTTTATAAAAGTACATATTTCGTATGTATAATTTATGGTGTCCAAGAACCTATAATTTGATGAATTTCAATTTCTCTTGTGTCCAGGAGGCCTTGTTTTAAAGAAAACTAATTCGGGAATGCTAATTTTTTTGTGTTTTTTTCCACGAACCTATGTAATATACGTTACTACTATTCTATTTTATGCTAATTTTTTTGTGTCCAAGAACCTTTTAAATGTATTACTATTGTACACAATTTTTTTTTGTCCACTCTCCTTTTAAATATTTCCTGTACTATCAAACTTAGATACTAGGAACCTTCATTGATGTACCAAACATTAATAATTTTTGATAAATTTCAAATAAAACTAATTCAGGAATACTAAATTCTGCATGGATACCACATGTACTGCAACTTGCAACCCACATGTCTGTACACGGTCGCATTTACTCCCATTCCAACTTGGCAGGGACTACACTGCCATGCAACACTTGTTAAAAATAATTGATGTAAGAAAATTAATGCATCAACTTAAATAGAAAATGAGATGAACAGATTCTTATATCAATCACGTTTAGATTAAGCATGTGATTTTGGTAGTAGTATTGCTCCAATGATATTTATTTTTTCCACATTTTTTTTTTCATAAACGAGAAGCTTAGGAGGTAAACCACGTTTAGTTTAATCATGTGATTTTGCTAGTAACTTATTATTCCAATGATATTTCTTTTCTCCAAAGGGAAAARAATAATCATTTTAGAGAACAAGTTCAATGTATCTATTAATAGTCATTTATATTACGATGAATTAAAAAAATCAACTTTGCATTGCACCAAATAATATTTATCTCCACCAATAATCTCAATCCGACGACGACTATTGTCACCAATAACAATGATGACCGTTTTATCCGAAGGATAATTTATTTGATTTTTTTTAAAGATATGTGAATTTTAGTTTTTGCATTTAGACTTTACGGTTGTTGTGTGTCAAACAAACGACAAGAACAATTATTTTTTATTGGTGATGATAGGTACAATGTCTATGTAATTAGTTTTTTTATTGGTGATGATGGGTGCATTGTCTATGTGAAACATTGAAATGTTTCATAACTCTAATGTAAGTTGTAAAATTATGTACTACATTGAAGAGAATAAATATTATGAGGTGTAAGTTTGGAGTTCCACTTGACTTAATTATGTGGCATGTTTGTGTTCATCATGTGGTGGTCTCATGGAGGGAAAAGGTTTATGATGTGTTTATCATGTTGTGGTCTTCTCACATGTATTGTAGGTCAAAGGTTATTTTATACCACAAAGAGCGTGGTTGCTAGGGTAGTATCATCGTATGCCTAGGAAAGTTGTCTCATTTGGTGGTTCGTATGCCACAAAGGTTAAATAAGATGCAACTTCAAGGTCAAAGGTTATTTTATACCACAAAGAGTGTGGTTGCTAGGGTAGCATCATCGTATGCCTAGGAAGGTTGTCTCATATGGTGGTTCATATGCCACAGAGGTTAAACAAGATACAACTTCAACTTTAGGATGCCATTAAAAATATTTATCATTATCTTTTATTTATTATATGTATAAGTAACAAATTTGATAAATATTAACATTTGGTTTAGTTGATTTTAGTTTTTTAATTATGTAATGTTTTTCAACTAATGATCTCTAATTTTTTTAGATATTTCAGTATAATAGTTTGTGACAATAAATCATACAAGTTTTTGCAATCTATTATTATGTAGTAGTTTTCTTTACTTAAGATCTTGATTTAATGTTACTAGCTCAATGCATGGAAACATTGATAATTCAAACTAAAATGAAAGAAGCTAAATAAATAACACTCGTCCACACAATGAAAAAAAGATGTACCTTGGGAAAATCCAATACTAGAAAAACTGAACAAGAAGGTGAGGTTTACGCTATGCTCTTTTCTTATTAGTTATGAAATGCAAATACAAAAAAAGGGCACTCACTATGGAGATTCCATGGACATTATTCCCTAAATGGATATTATAGGATCTTCTACTTCCTTTGTTATTCTATAATATCCCACTCATAGATGCTTTGCTCAATTATGAAACAATAAAAACAAAATCATGATGGAACCCCTTCCTTTCCTAATATCCTAGAATTTAACATGGTTAGATAGTCATCTAGAGTTAGGGTTAGGGTTTTTGCATGCCTCAACTCTCGATTAGAGTTAGCATTTTGGACCCTCTAAAATATTCTTGAAATTATACACATGACTAGCTCTACATATGTGAGTAGCATGGCACCACTTTGTATCAAGGTGGTCAATATGATAGGTCAACTTGTAAGAGGCACAACTTTCACATTGACCTTTGATTGAGGTGATTTTTGCACCGTTGGAAAGCTCTCAATGTGTAGAATAACAAGATGTTGTGAATTATGTTTGCAAAATTTTAACTCCAAAAATGACCATTTAGGTTTGAAAATGGGCTCTCAAAGGTTCTAGACCCTAAATCACCAAAGATATACCTACCCCTTAAATGGGCCCTACAAGCGAACAACTCGAATTTTTCCACCTAGAAAATACCTAAATAGATGACAAATTATATAAGATCCATTTTGGATCAACCAATAATGGGGAAAAGTTTAAATTGGTTAATATTTATTTTGATGCTCCTAACTCCACCTAGGAATTGTGAATGGGATCTTTTATTAACACACAAGGAGGAGAGTATTTATTCTGTCAAAGTTGTCCAAGGGTTGCACCTAATCAAAACTATTATTGTAAGTATTGGTGTACAACTAACATGAACACACATAAGAGTGCATCATTGGAAAAGATTCATCCCTAGTGAGAACATTAGGAGTAGCCCACTTCCACTGACTAGGAAAATCGTCGTTGAAAAAACTTCCTGGCACAAATTGATACCTGCAATAGGTAGGAAACTAATACTTGCAAGCTAAGAGAAATGAAAATCTCCTACTCTAGTTTATTAGGAAAAACAAATTCATCTACAAAGATTGAACTAACGATAGACAAGCACATGCAAGAATACACAAGCTTGAAGGAAATAAGCCAAGTATATTCAAATGAGAACCCAAAGAGAATAATTACAAACCATGGATGATGATGTAACACTTCTGCAATCTCTTCTCGTCCAACCCTTGCACGAATCTACCAAGATCAAAATTTTGATACCTGAAAAATCTTCCTCCTTTCACCTTGGAAAGTCCTCAATATATAGGCTTGAGAGGCACAAATACCATGATAAAATGGGGGATATGCTTGAGGATTTAAATCCTTGAGGTTTGGATTGGATCCTAAAGTAAAGCCCAAGCATGGAGGTCAAACACAACTAACCCAATCTGAAGGCGTTGGTCCATAGATTAAGGTGGAGGAGATCCCCCTTTTCTCTCAACAAGAATGGCACTTCCCCTAAGTGAGAGAAAGGGAACCATTCACCAAAAGTGGAGTTCCATATAAATGGGTAGGGGATCATTGGTGCTCCCTACATATAGCGAGAGGAGCGCCACCCTTTATAAATGCTCAAAAAAGGGTCGAAATTTCCAAGGAAAAAGTGTGTTTTGACCTATAAATGATCGGTTTCCTCCTTCCATATGACATAGGGGTCATGGACAATTATTTTAATGGTGTCAATGGGTGGAGACACCTCACAAAGTGAATGCGACACTTGGTAAGGTGCATACGACACTTGCGACAATGCACGCGACACTTACTGAGGTGCATACATCACTTTCCGACACTTAGGGTGAGATACCTAGGTGTGCAATTTTGGTGTGTAACACACACACACACACACACACACACACACACACAGATATATATCTCTTTGTGTGTGTGTGTGTGTGTGTGTGTGTGAATTGTGTTTAGTTCGAATATTGAAATGAGAAGTTGTTATATTTATTATTCAAATTCAAATCTTGTTTGTGACATGTTTGTTCTTTATTGGTTTATTGTAAATGACAAGGTATCAACAATCTCATTCTCATTTGGGATGAAATGTTTACATTTAAGTCGAAAGGAATGAATTAATGAATTATCACCAATCTTATTGAGAATTTGACTAATTTTATGTGAACACACATTTAGCTTAAATCCTCTAAATAAAAATCATTAGTCTAAATTAACAAATCTATTAAAAAAGCCATACACAAAGATATTCCTACATTTCCCCACACATATATTTAACAATATAATCACCTAAACATTTTAAAAATATTACAAGCTTGTTTTTCTTGACCATGTGAGAATTATACAAATTCATCATTATCTTTACACTCTCATTCTACAGAGTCTGATCAATTAGTTTTTAAAGATTACACAGAGTCTGATGAATTTCCTCATTCTGTACTGCATAGTCAACTAGCCAGTTGTTGACGTGAGCTTGATCATATTCAAGTATGTTGTAAAAAAATTCCAAAGACAACGCCTTAAACATATCAACCTCTTTATCAAACTCTTTCCTAGTTAAGGGCAAAGAGTTTTTGATTAAGTCGAGGTCTTGGAAGTAGTTGTTCTTTCCGGCTAAGTTTATTCTGGACAACCTTGTGAATAGCTTATATTTCTTTGATATGGCTTGTTCACATGACTACACAATGAGATGCAGGTTCTTCACTTTTTCTTTCCAGCATGCATTTAATTGACCGATCCGGTTTTTGGATGGAAGATCTTGTTGTATTCTTTTTGTTTCTATCATATTGTTGACAATGGTGCCAAAAGGAAGGACCGTGTTTTAACTCCGCCTGCAAATGTTCAAGAAAACTATGTTCCCTGGTTCCAAGGGAAGTGATGGTTTGTGATCTTTTCCACGCCTCATTAACCAGTTCCATTATTTTCTTGATATTATTCTCCACATATCCTCTACAGGATGCGAGGAGGCTGGAGGATCCTTTTAAGTTGGCTGTAGGGGTGGCAGGCATGGCTATTGACAAAGGATTGGCAAGCAATGACATAGGAATCAAAGACTCTTCCAATTCCTTGACCTGGTCCTTCAGTTCGACATTCTTGGCCTGAATCATGAAGTGCATCTCCGCTCGTCTTGTGAAGTTGAAGGATTTGGGACAGCTGCATGTTGGCAAGGTCAACCTCTGAACAATATTTTCCTTTCTTATTTTTTACATATTTGTTTCTCAATTATCAATTTTTTGGACTCGCTGTAAAAAATAACGCTCTAGAACACGAAGGATTCATCTTCGTCAAAAAATTTCAGTATCAGATATGTCCATTGGATGACTATGCTGGATGGTGTCTTTGGGCTGATCAAGGTAGCGGAGCATGCTATCCATATTAGTGTCAAGTTCCATGTTCTCACTCTGAATTTTCGGCTCTTTCGCCCATCCCAATTTTTTTTTTCTCTTTTTGTCTACTAGAATCTTGTGAGAAATATCAATTTTAGAGTGAGGAGGGTCGTTATCTCCTCCTTCATTTGAAGAAATTTGAGTTTCTTTGCTGCTGTGGTGGGCCGTTGGAGCGATGCTTCGGGATGTCGTACTTTTTGGAGTGTTATTTGTCGATTGAACACTGTTTTCACCGGGGCCTTTTCCCTGTTTCTTGTACAATTTAGTGTTTCTTTGTAGCATCTCTAGGTCCCCATCATCAGAAGCAGGAGCGTTGCCGCTAGTGTCTCTATATTTGGACAGGTGTTTCTTGAAAAAACAATCATTGAGGCCAAGTGTTTGTAAATGTTGTCGAAAAATATTATCAGGGTCGAACCCTCTTATGATTTCAACATATCTCATGTTGAAGTTGCTAAAATGCATTGCAAATTCGTCAATTTTGTTGATGTTTTTCAACACAAACTCCCCGACTTTCCAAGGCAGAGGAATGAACTATTTTTTTCTCTTCTTTTGCAATAGATATAACCAGTAGTTTTATTTTCGTGCTACTTCTGCAAAAAACATTCTATCCATAATGTGACATGGAAGGAGAGCAGGTTTTTCCATGGGGCCAAAAATTCTTATCACACTGTAATTATCCAAATGTTCAAGTGTCCCCTTCCTATCCAAAAAATTGGTTGTCTATTCAGATATGCGGGGAACATCTTCTCCTAACAATAAAAATTTGAAAACACACATGAAGCCATTAAAAACCTCATAAAAACAGTAGGAAGCCTTATGCTTCCACAAGACCTGGTACCAGGACGCTATTGGGTCGAATTCCTAGTTGACATTCTTGGATGGAGACAATTCTGGAAACTGAAAGCAATGTGCTATCGCAAAAACTAAGTCGGACGACATATACAATTTATTTTCCCTTTTGAAGCTTGACAATTGGGAACAAATTTCATGGGAAATAACTTTCCCCAATAAAAAATGTCTTATTTGTTGACTGTGAAATACAAAATATAAAGAGCCATACGAGAAACAGTTGTTGCAGACTCCTATCCTGTTATTCTTGTAAACAACCAGGAAATTTCGCGGAATGGATTTCTAAATGAACCAACCTGCAAGCTTGGGATATCTTTAGGAACTAGAATCAGGTCTTCCAATAAATGGTGCAAGAGGTCCAACCCGTTATTATGCTTTGCTAGGAACGGTTTGCAATCTTCTCCTTTGAATGTCAATGTTGGCTCCGACAATCTTAACATTTGGCGGAAGAACTGAGGTGACAAAGAAACAAAAGAGTGGTCCCGCAAGGGAATAATTATTTTGTCTGAAATAAATTTATCGACACACCAAGAGACTAGGTCCTTATATTTAAAAACCTCAGGGACACAACCTGCATGAGCAATCCCAGAGGTCCAAATTACTTGGTTCTCTATGACAGGGGTTGAGTAATAAGAATATGCCCTGGACCACTGGAAGTTATGGTCCTTGTGCCTAAAGATGTTCACTATATCTCTATAGAATTGTTGTCGAGTTGATGCCATAGGTTTATGAGAATGTTGGTTTGCTCCAGACGATGGTTGAAATGAACACTTAGAGCTGATAATGTAACTCTCTGCTAAATATTGGTTAAATGCTTATGAATGGGAAATCCCCTCGAGCCTTTCACTGATTAATGACAATCTGTATGGGTGGTGCATGATGAAATTTTAGCAGTAAAGCTTACTTATTGCATATTTAGAAATCTGAAGGTGGCAGGTACGACAAAGAGAAATTAAGGATTGGAGGTTTCATGAATGTGCCAAGGCGACGATGTGCGAACGAAATTTCATGATTTTGAAATCAACCCTCGGAAGGGATAATATAACCCCCCACAAATATTGTTTTAATGCATATTAATAGGAGATCTCCTCGAGCCCTTCACCCATCAATGCCAATCTATACGATTCCCGCATGACGAGTTGTTAGAATTAAATGTCAGTAATTGCATATTTAGAAACAAGATATGTGTGTGTGTGTGTGT
>SNQJ01S0003770.1:63672-76389 GCA_010110895.2 Picea sitchensis | reverse complement strand
CATTTCATTAGATAACAATAGCATAATCCAAGATCACTGAGAAATACACAATCATAAGAGACACAACATTTATCCTGGGAAACCCTCTAGGGGAAGAAAACTCAACAAAAATTGCTTAATATAGATAGCTAATACAATGCCAGGAGATCTCTTAAGATAATACAGAAAGTCCTCTCCCAGATATGTGCCACTCTCTCTCCTTCTCCAACAACAAATCCGAAACTTGTCTCTCAATGAGCAAGTGAGTTGTGTGCCTAAGTGAGGTGCTAGCCTCCTTATTTATATTAGACTAGCACATGTGAAGTGTTTCTTCACTAGTAGGGCCTACTTCTCCAACTAGGTGGTTATAACCACCTTAATTACATTCTTGGGCCCATTTAATATCTGTTGGGGCCGACTTCTTATTCTACCTATTATAATTATCGTTTGACCAATCCACAAAGGGGATTTGGTCCTATTACAATAGCCGACATGATCAATCCACAATGGGGATTGATCCATTGAATAATATATCAAATAATAATAAGAATACTCTTTGCAATTACATTATTTCAACAGAACGAGATTCAAAATAGGGTTACAGAGATACTCAAGAGAGGTGAGTGTTCCATGGTCAAATTTTATGTATTGGAATTTTTGACTGCAAAACGTGTAAAACAGAAGAGAGCATGATGGGGCAGTTCAATGACCGATTTGTATATTTGTGGAATTCTGGGAAAGTGGCTAAGTATGGAATAGGGAAACGGTCGGGTGGACTCGTTCTCATAAGCAAGGATTGAAGTTTTCATGAACGATCCAACCCGACGACACACAAATGACATTCCATGATGTTTGCAATTAACACTTGCTAATTGCATGCCTAGAAATAAGATCTTATATATAATTGCTAATTGCTAATTGAAAAAGGGCGTGGGCACAGGAAACAACGACTAGGAACTGAATATTTCTTGAACCCGCCAATCCAACGATCCACGAAAGAAATTTGAAGAAATGGCGAAGTATGCAAAGCGGACAAACGGACTTCAAAATGGGGTGACAATAGTTCCAGAGAAGACGTGAGGACCCAACGGTTAAATTGTATTTCTAGGAATTTTTCAGTGCAAAATGTGTACCACGGAAGAGGGCATGATAGGTATTTTGTAATACAGAGGACTGTATGATCTGAGTCCAGTTGTAAATTTGTATATCACGGAAGTGATGGTACTATTTGCAGGTCATGGAACAATAGAAGTCCAATCTAGAGCCCGCCTACCGAGAATCTGCAGTCGGAGAAGTGTCTGGGTATGGAACAGGGAAGCGGTCAGTTGGTGTTGCGATATAAGAGAAAGATTGCAAACATGAACCCACAAGTCCGCCCACGCGCGCAAGCAGACATTTTCGAAAAAATGAATAAGTGACGAGAAAGATAAAGTTCAGGGAAAAGATAAATAGATATTTGGCTAAGTATAGAAGATGGAAAAGAAGGGACAATATATTCACATCTATAACAGACATCCCATTTTCCTGCCAAGATATATACTTGGAAAGAAGTGCGAAGGTGGTAGACATAGAAAACAACGACTAGGAATACAATCTGCGAGTTTACTTGGTTCTTGGTTGTATGCTTCGTCTGTCAATTTGTATATCGCGGAACTCCGAGTTATTTTTTTAGCCAGCCAACCCGCAAGTCCAGTTGTCAATTTGTATTGTGTGAAACTCTAGGTGTTGTTTGTAGGACACATAACTATAAAGGAAATGTTTTTCCCTTTAATATAACTTATGTGACGCAAATGTAGTATGTGGCTCGTTTTATCACTTTTCCATCCGTAAAGAATGGCAATCTTGAACCTGCCAGCCCTAGAGCCCGTGTGTCAATCTGTATATCGCGGAGCTCTGAATGCTATTTGGAGGTCACGAAAAAATAAAAGTTCAATGTTGAGCCAGTCAGCGCGCAAGTCCGCTTGCCAATTTGTATATCACAGAACTCTGGGTGCTACTTGTAGGACAAAGAACAATAGAGAGCCAATTTAGACAAAGGGGAATCGCTCGGTCGAAACGTGTGAATCCACCAACCCATGCAGCAAGGAATTTTCGAAAAAAAATGATTAAGTAACCAGGAAGAGAAACTATAGGGGATAAAAGAGTGGGAAAATAGAAAGGCAGAGGGCAGTTTTCGTAAGCACGAATTGGCTTCAAACAAGCCCCAGTGTTGCAAAACCATCATTTTCTACTTATTGTCAGCAAATGATTTGTTGAAGATTAGATTTTATTGCAACATGTGGGTGTTGATACATTCTTCCATGAATGTAACATATTAACTTAAGTATTAAACTTCATTTTCTACTAATTGTCAGCAAATGCTTTGTTGAAGAATAGATTTTATTGGAACTTGTGGGTGTAAGTGTGTGCTTGATACATTCTTCCATGACTATAACATATTAACTTAAGTATTAAACTTCTTGCATTATGGGTTGTTAGCATTAAAACTTAATAATTGCATGTTTAGAAACAAGAATGATGATTTTGCTGCAACATTTTACTTTGGTATTACTATGTTCTATCTGCATTGCGAATAGAATTGAATGTTGGTTTGAAACTGTGCGTAATCCATTTTTTGTTTGCATAAAAGCCTGGTGGATTGACACAGTACATTGCCATATAATTGTTATATGTTCCATCTTAGAACAAATTACCTAAGTAAATACAATATTGAATAACTACGAGACCACCAAACCATGCTAATGAGAACAAGCGTTAAATCCAGAAAAGAAGCAGCAACGAAGAATCCAAGGCAAATTCTTTTAATAGAAAATACATTTAAAAGAAAACAAAAAAACACTGAGTATTGTACATCTATCCTTAGAAATTGGACCCAGTTCTTCGAGCCAAAACATTGAACGTATCTGCCACAAACACAGGCATGGGATTTGCAGTATGCAGGATCTTTGCAGCTTTTTTCCTCGATGAACCATCCTGTGGTAAAATTGATAGTTTTTAGAAGCTTCTCGTGAGGAAGAAGATGAAAAATATTGCAGGGTGAAATAGCCCTTAACTGAAAGTTAGGACACAACTAGAAACCTCCTCTGCACATTCAAAAAGACTTCAGGGACATAGGTTGTACGTGTAATTCCAGAGGCCAAAATTAGTCCATTCTAGGTGGAAGGAGATGACTAGTAGAAATATGTCTTGCACCAGTGAGATTTCTTGTCCTCATTCCTGAAGATGTTAATTGTATAACCAGAGAACATGACATTATTCCATCAAGTGAATATTTTTTTGGCTTGAAAGATAGCTCTCAGAGAATCAACATATCATTTCTTTATAGCGAAACTCTTTTGCCCAGAATGGACTAATTTGGACCTTTGGAATTCCTACTTTCGAGCTGCAAAGTGATTGTTGTGTTCAACATCGGTTTCTTTTCTGAAAATCCTTTTGGCATTGTTAAGACCGCCATCACTGAGCCGGGAATTTTCGCTCGTTATGGTTGATTTCAATTTGGGTGCAGGAGTGGGAACAATTTATGCATTGCCATCATCCATTGTCGTATCATCGCCTATCAGATCATCTTCTTCCAGCTCGAAATCCATCACATCAACCTCTGCATCATGCATCAATGCAATTGGGCAGGTTCTCTAAGCAGGCAGGGTTGCCTTGGAATTCTTTGGCTTGAAATATATCTCTCGGTGTACCAAGGGACCATCTCCTTTTTTTCTCCTGGGAGGAGGGAGATGAGTAGTAAGAATATGCCCTAGAATACCAGAACCTCTGGCCATTATGTCCGAATGTGTTTATTGTATCTAGACAGAACTTTTACCACAAGTTAATGAGAATTTTTGTTTTCTCTAGACGATGTTTGAAATGAAAATTGGGGAGGGATAATATAACCCTCTACAAATTATGGCTTAATGCGTATCAATGGAATATCTCCTCGAGCCTTTTGCTGATCAATGACAATCTCCAGGGTTAATGCAGAATAAGTTGTTACCATTAAATCTCACTAATTGAATATTTAGAAAAAAGTGTGAAGGTGGCGGCGACGACGAAGAGAGATTAAGAATTAGAGATTTCTTAAAGGCGCTAATCCACTGGTGCACGAAATAGATTGCATCATGTTTGAAATGAATACTTGGAAAGGATAACACTCTTCTCCACAAATCTTGGTTTAATTCGTAGTAATGAAAAATGTTCTCCGGCCTTCCGGACATTAATGACAATATTAACGGTTGTTACACGATGAACTACTAGCATTAAAGTTTAATTATTTCATATCTGGAAATAAGTACGAAGGTAGCGGTGATGGCGAATTACGACCAAGCATTGTACATTTTGTCCACCTGCCAACCTACGAAACAGATTCCAAGAAATGCCCAAGTATGGAAAGCAGTCGGGCAGGTTACAGAAAAAAAGGGTAGAAGATATACCAAGGAGATGTGAGGGGCTGATGGTCATATTGCATCTCAGTGACAGATATCAACTGACAATTTGTATGTCGCGGAATTTTGGGTGTTGTTTGTGTGTAGGGGAACAACGAAAGCGCAATGTCGAGAGGGCAATTTGTATATTGTTGAAATTCAGGTTCTGTATATAAAATCATGAGACATTCAGAAAAAGGACCAAGTAAACAAAAAGTGAAAGCATACGAGATGAAGGGAAATTTGTTTGCTAATTTATAAGTCGCGGAAGTCTGGGTGGTATTCGCAGGCGACGAAGCAATGGAAACGCAATGTTGAATCGGCCTATGCAGGTACCCACGATTCAAAAAGTTTGTTCAATATGAAATGGAGAAGAGGTCAGTTGGGCTGGTGATATAAAAGTAACAATGGAAATCTGAAGACGCGAATCCGCCAAATCCCGCACCTAGACATTTTTCGAAAAATGAGTAAGTAAAGAAAGGGAAAGCAGAGGGAAAAGATAAAGCAGACGACAATTTTTAGAAGCGGGAATTGGTNATATAAAAGTAACAATGGAAATCTGAAGACGCGAATCCGCCAAATCCCGCACCTAGACATTTTTCGAAAAATGAGTAAGTAAAGAAAGGGAAAGCAGAGGGAAAAGATAAAGCAGACGACAATTTTTAGAAGCGGGAATTGGTTATAACAATAACTATGGAGTTCATTAAACATGTTAACAGGTTCTTCAATCAAGGAATAGATACAATGAGCGATGTTTATAGTTTCCAGGATCTGTTTGTATAAGAGAGGCATCGAAAAGTTACAAGGAAATCATTTTTTGGATGTTTAAGTAAAGTCTCATCCTAGAGGTGGACCTCACCAGACAAGGCAAATAAAATGACTGCATGTCGACTCATGGGTGCAGGGGATGAACACCGTAAAATGCCCAAAAAACAATAATAATCCAAAAAAAAAAAAAACTCCAATTACCGACGCAGGACCCCAACCCTGCAAAGTCGAATTAAACAAAGGAAAACATCAAGCACCAAACCAACGAGAAAGCATGAACAGGCCCAACTGCAGCCCCAGGGCCCCAAAGCATAAACCTGAGCCAAACAAACACAGCCAACAACCGATGAACCAACGAACAAGAAACAACCATCAAACCAGTAAACAACATTGTATCTCCAATGATTATGGAACTGCAGTCGAAGTACAAAAGGAACCAGAAACATACGACGAGTATGCCAGTAGAAATAAGAAAATATTGTTACTCGCAAACTACAAACAAGGAATAGAAAATGAAACTATGGCATGGAAACTTACTCCAAAACGATGAAAGACAGAAGCGTAGGTCGAATTGTGAACCAAACAACAACAATAAGCAACAACCGACGAACCAACGAAGAAGAAGCACTCACCGAACTAGTAAAAAATGTATGTAGCTTCAACGATGATGAAATTGCATTGCAAGGCTAGAAGAAGGATGAAAGATAAAACGCTTATTCAACTGGCGGTGGACAACAATATTATGCAAAATCAGTGCAACATTGTATGGAAAATTTTGAGGAAAAATGTACTCCGAGAAGCGTATTTAGATAAACATTTAAGGTTGTCAGGCTGTCTAAGGACCTCGCGGTATGCAAACATTTAAGTTGTCAGGTCTGTTGGAGAACCTCACGTCATGTAAACATTTAAGCTATCAAGACTATTCAAGCACCTCAAAAAAAGTGTCAATACATTTCAGTACAAATACATGCGGCAAGGACGTTATAAACTTTGGAATTATCGATCACTATAAAGCGTGGATATCTAAACATTTCAATATGATTAGTACAAATAAAAAAAACACCATATATGATCTAAGACAATGCTAGCAGAAAAATGCTAAGACAAACATTCGAACTAATGCTAGCATTAATCCACCTTCAAGCACTGCATAAGAAAAATATATGATTCAAAAATATTGTAGACGATGAAAAAGTTTGGATATGCTAACATATAAAACATTGGGAATAGTGAAGCCGGCAATAAGACCTCCAATCTGTTATCCAATTAGATCACTACATATATGGTACTTTTTAATATATAAAATTCAATTTTTTTAGTTCCCTAGCTCCAACAATAGATATTATGCAAATACTTGTGGTCAAAGTACAAATTAATGTGAGGTCAACGAATTATCGTTCGTTATAGTCCCTCTATGCCTACGGCATGGACTAATAAAAGAGTTAAAGTGTGATATGACAAGTTTTGGGTAAGATTTTTTTTTTTTATATATATTTAAATTTATAGATAGGTGTGAGATTATTTTTAACTAAATATTTAGGATTCGAGTATGTTAAAAAAATTTAAGATGTGTATTTTTAATTGTTATAAATACGATAAAAAAAATTAACACGATGGAAATTAAATCTAAAATATATTTAATCAGACATTTTTCATTCAAAAAATGTAATGGAATGAAATATTTTCTATTTTTTAATGAATATTTGTTAACTTTAAAATATAAATATTGTATTTAAAATTTAAATAATTTATGTGTATTATTAAATGGTAGTATAAAAGGATTTTTTTGGGAAATATCACACATCTATTATCCATAGATGATATTTTGATTTTTTTTTACGAAGAAACCAAAGGAGTCATTGAAAAAATCAAGGGCATCGTGGATTTATTATGAAAAGCAACTTGGATGGTAATTTTTAGTGAATATTTGTTAACTTTAAAATATAAATATTGTATTTAAAATTTAAATAATTTGTGTATTATTAAATGGTAGTATAAAAGGAATTCCTTGGGGAATATCACATATCTATTATCCATAGCTGATATTTTGAATTTTTTTTACGAAGACACCAAAGGAGTTATTGAAAAAATCAAGGGCATCATGGATTTATTTTGAAAAGCAATTTGAATGGGTCATTAATGTGGAAAAATCAATGATAGCCTTATGAGGCATATTTGAGCAATAAAAAAGTTTTATTATTGAGCTTTTTCAAAAAAATCAATGATAGCCTTATGAGGCATATTTGAGCAATAAAAAAGTTTTATTACTGAGCTTTTTCCTATAGAATAACTAGGTTCTAAAATCAATGATAGCCTTATGAGGCATATTTGAGTAAGAAAAATGTTTTATTACTGAGCTTTTTCCTATAGAATAACTAGGTTCTAAAGTATGTGGTTTCCTTTTTGAAATCAAATCAATATAATTTTTTTTATTAGCAATAGCTAAAGTGGAAAAGACAATAAACACTTGGTGTAATAGGTGCAATAGATGGTTGTAAAGGAAGGTACTTTGATAATAATAAAAGTGCTTCTAAAAGATGATATTTTGGACATATGAATGTCATGTAAAACACTTAAACCATTTATGAATATCGTGGGTATTTGAAAATCTATTTTTGTTATATTAATAAATTATTATTTTTTTCAAAATTTATGAATAAGTAAAAAGTTCTTAATTCTTTATTAATTTTATGTTTTATAATATTAATTGATGTGAGTTTTAAAAACTTATTTATAAATTTTATGAATTTAATAAAGTTAAAAAACAATAATTATTAATTAAAAAAATTCAATATATTTTTAATATATATATATATTATAACTTAATTATATTTTAATAATTAAGATGAAAAGGGTATGTATATATATATGTTGGTTACACTGGTAACATAAATGGTATAGACTAACTCCATAATGATTTAGTGACTTAGGTAAAGAGTTAATATATGTATAATTTATATTTTAATAATAATTAAGATGAAAAGGGTATGTATATATATGTTGGTTACATTGGTAACATAAATGGTATAGACTAACTCTATAATGATTTAGTGACTTAGGTAAAGAGTTAATATATGTATAATTTAGTTAAGCTTAATTGTAATTAAAGTGAAAATTAATATATAAAATATACTTAAAATTCATTAAAAAAATAAAAAATAAAAAATATTATTCAATAAATATCTATATTATCCTTCCATCTAATTCCTATATGACTCGTAATCTTTATATTTCCTCTCTAGAGGTCCTCGGGCTCTAATGGTTGTTTATTTCCCCTTGAATCATTTCTAATTTCCATATGAATAAATTGTAATTAGGAAATAATAAAATTGATATGTATGGGAAGATTCAAATATTTGCTTGGGATTGCATTCAAAGTTAGTTTGAATGGAAGTGGGAATTATAAAGTAGTTCATTTTTTTTNATATATATAATAACTTAATTATATTTTAATAATTAAGATGAAAAGGGTATGTATATATATGTTGGTTACACTGGTAACCTAAATGGTATAGACTAACTCCATAATGATTTAGTGACTTAGGTAAAGAGTTAATATATGTATAATTTAGTTAAGCTTAATTGTAATTAAAGTGAAAATTAATATACAAAATATACTTAAAATTCATAAAAGTAATAAATTCAATAAATATCTATATTATCCTTCCATCTAATTCCTATATGACTCATAATCTTTATATTTCCTCTCTAGAGGTCCTCGGGCTCTAATGGTTGTTTATTTCCCCTTGAATCATTTCTAATTTCCATATGAATAAATTGTACTTAGGAAATAATAAAATTGATATGTATGGGAAGATTCAAATATTCGCTTGGGATTGCATTCAAAGTTAGTTTGAATGGAAGTGGGAATTATAAAGTAATTCACTTTTATTTTTATTTTTTATGGATGCATTTTAATAGGTATTTGTTTTTTAGATGACGAGTTTAATTTAATTAGTTTATTCAAAATGATATACATGAATTTGGAAAACATTATGTGAGTTTCTTTATAAATTTTTTCTTAAAAAATTCATATATATTTTGTAAAGTATTCATCCAAAATGTTAAATTTAATTACAATTATGTAATTATAATAATAATAAAATAAATATTTAATATTATATTTAATTGCAAAAAAAAAATTACATTCAAATTTACTTTTCAAAAATCCAAAATAAATAATTTTAACTTTTTTTAAAAATTCTAAAATAAACATCTAATATATAGTATTATAATGTAAGATCAAAAGACTTACCAAAATATTTTTTTTTTTGTAAGTGAGTGTATGGATCTATATTACTGAACATAATATGATACAAAAGTTCGGCCTCCTGGTCTGCCTAGAAGGAAACCAGGCCACGGGGTCCCTAGTTTTGCAAGTTGTAATTAGCGAGGGATAGTTCTGGTCCGCCACCAAGGGAAACCAGACCAGACCTTCCAAGTTCAGTTGGAGAAAAAAACATATATATAAAGGAAGAGACTAAAAGCATCCACCTAAACCAAAGCGAGAAGGATGTATGCGCTAACCTGACTAGGCCTAACATAACTGCCTATAGATTGCTAATTCATTAATCCAGAACGATGAAGTGTTTCTACACGTGGGGGTGCTCCTTCCCACCATCCGCCTCACTCTTGTTATCTTCCTTTTGTGAGGTTGTGTGAGTCTTCCTGATTTGAGCTGGTGCACTATGTCCATCAGCGGGCATGATGTCCATGTGATGTACATAACGAAGGTAGAGGTGGAACTGGGCAGCCAAATGCTCCATATTACTTTTCGGGTCCTTCTCGACCTCTACTAACAGTTTGGTAATAGTTTCCAGACTGCTGAGGCACCATAAGATCTCATCCAACATTATCTTGTTTTCCTTATTCTCCTTCTTCCTGGCTTCTTCACTCTCTGAAATTACTTTTATGATCATCATCTTAGTTATCCACGCCATCTCCACCATTTTGTGGAAGAGGGTTTCCCTAGGTTGCGTGACCCCCTAGATCAATTACCTAGTCTGCTTCCTGTACCAATGCATCCAACGCTTTTCATTTGCACTTGTTCTTTAATTCCTTCTCTCACTTGGTGATGGTTTCCTTCCCCTTTGGTGCAACCCGAGTTTGGAAGGTGCCCTTCGCCTCTTTCACGGTCTGTGCCATTCTTGTTTGCTGCCTCTGACTGTTCGGGACATCCTTTCCATGGGGTTCCTTTTCCTATGCATTTTCTTTAGACGCGCCATCCTGCTCTGCGTGTCGTAGCTCTTGTGTTGGTTACTCAACTTGTGCCTTACTTTCCCGGTATTCTTCCTGTCCCTCCTCTAGATTTTGTGAAAATCCCTGTTGTTGCGTTCCTTCTAATTGTAGCTATTGCTGATGTCCCTCTTCTTATTGACATTTCCCCGCTACGAGCCCATCCTTTCAATCTTGTTTTTCTCGCGGTGATGTGCGCTTCCGTCAATTTTCGTGTTAAGGCTCGGATGGTCATGATCAGTTGTCCTTTGTCCTTGTGCGGTTACTTCCCTTGCTCGCATGTGATCCGGTTCTGCTGCTCTTCATACATGTACCTGTCCTGGGGGGTCTATCCAGGTTATCACCTGCTCCACATGCCTTACCTCATTCGTTGCATGCGACTTGTTGCCTATCCTTTCACTCGTGCTTTCCCCATGCCTCTTACTAGCAGACTGGCCTTGCTTTCGTTCATCCATCTCTTGCTTATTATAATCTTTCATGATGATTAGTGTCATATGATTGGGCACTCCTATCCTAATTGGGGTCCACGTACCTTCAATAGGGTCTTGTGATATCCTCCTCGATGTGACCTTCCATCCTTAATCTGTCTTCACAATATTTTGTCGCTAGGTAGTTGCAATCTATTCTGAGTTGCCCATCCGAAATGGTGATCCAGGTCTTGTCTAGCTCCAGGCCTTCCTTTCCAACCCCCTTGTTGGTGAGTCTGTCTTCTAGCGCATTCGCTGACCTGTGCACCCAACGCAACTCCACTGTGTTCAGAGTTCTCATATTTTCCTAGATTTTCTCTAGGGAGTGTGCAAGGTGCCAGTGGAACTAAACCTTGCACACTCTGGTGCTATTTTAGAGTCTTTTCACCGTGTTGATAACTAGGGTGGACTCACCTTCCACTATGATGTTTGTCATCCTTTTGCGACTTAGGATTTCGAGGCCAAGTTCCAGGGCTCCAAATTCCAGCGCGTTGTTGGTTGAGTTTCCCATGCTCCTAGCGTATAGTCGGATGATGTTGCCGCCACTATCTCTAATCACGCCTCCTTCCCCTGCCACACCTGGGTTTCCTTTTGTCTCCCCATCAAAGTTCAGTTTGAGGAACCCTGATGGAGGGGGAGTCCAGTTGTGGGCTCCTATCTGGAATTGTGGGTTGCGCTCTACTATTAGGTTGTTGCACCAATTTTTTAGCTTGAAAAGCTCCATGATCTGGGAGTCTTGGTCTTTGAGTTCCTCTTTCTCCATCTTGCAGTTGCAGCACTGCATTGTTTCTCTTATTTGAGAGACTATTGTCTCCTTTATTTTCTATGTCAGTATGCTTTCATTCTTGAAGATTCACCTGTTTCGTTCTTTCCAGACTTCCCAGATGATCATCCCCGACGTTAGAGTCCAACAGAGGTTCACCATTTCATTTTCACTATAATCCTCATTCCAGTTGTTGATGGTTGCGATGATGTTCCCCTGGATCCTATTGGATTGGTGGAAGATGCATGCTGCCCAATCCCATATCTCTGCTATATAATTGCATTCATCGAGGAGGTGGTTAGTTGTTTCCTCCTTGTCTAGACAAATATGGCAGCGTGAGGTCCCTATGAAACCCCTTTTCATGAGGTTCTCCCAAGTTAGATTTTGGTTGTGTAGAAAAATCCATTTGAACATTTTGATTTTTGGCCATTGGGGGATTTTCCAGATTTTGTCCCACTATTGCTCTGTATTTTCTTGGTCCTGAACTATGATGTAATACCGTGCTTCTTTTAAGTTGAATTCATGCCCATTTTTTCTGCCCCATCTCAATTGGTCGTCTTCTTCCGAAACCCTAATTTTCCTTTTTCCCAATTCCTCCTCCACCTCTTTCGTGATTGTTTCGGTTTGGGCTCTGTTTTGTGGATTAAGTTTGTCCTAGATCCGCCACATGGTGATACCTTCCCTTTGCTTCTAGTAATGGTGGATTTTTTATTTTCCTTTCCCAATCATTTCCTTTTGAAGCTCCTCTGATCCAGGTGGATATTGGTGGCCACCCACCTTTTCCAACTGGCTCAAAATAGTTTTCTGGCAATTTTGGTAATTTACTATTTTTAACTGTTTTTCACTTCCGGAGCCGTTTTGAGGCCCTAAACGATGTGATTTCTGAAAACAATAAGAAATGTGGAAGTTCCTTCCATATTTCCCCCAAAATGAATCTCCTTGATGATACCCTTCCAACGAGCTATCATATGCCTAAAACGAAGATCGTATGCAAAACTTACGACCTCGAGAAGTTGATGTACTAACTTACCCAAATGGGGCCCACATGACTTTTGGTGCTTCATCTCCTAGGGTTAGGTTTTTGGATGTCTAG
>SNQJ01S0003770.1:50635-63622 GCA_010110895.2 Picea sitchensis | reverse complement strand
GGTTTTTGGATGTCTAGGGTTTTTTTCATTCCTGTTTATTGTAAAAATGACTTCAAAGCCTCATTGTAATCATCTTCTTGTGAATGAGCGCAATCGTCACATCTCTTCTCAGAGATAAGCCACCACCATTCCAACAAGCTTATTTCCGCTTCATTTTACAGTTTCAGCTTATTTCCTTGTTGAATAGAAAACCAATTTTACTGTAACTCTGTTATTTTGTGTTAAGAACTTGTTAATAATCTGTAGTCATTTTGTTCTTCTCATAAAATCTGGATCGGTGGTATTAGAGCGGTCTTCTCCTTGTCGTCTTAATGTATGTCCCCAATGAGGTCAGAGTACAAAGAGTTGGCTCTCGAGCTTGTTTCTCTTGAGGACAAAATCTCTCACATGCCCAAGCGACCTCTCATGGCAGGGGAAAATAAAGACGATAGGACAAGATATCCTTTCAAACTATTGACTGAGGAATCCCTCACACAACAAAGGAACAAGATGATGGATAGTTTCACGCAAATCATTCGACGACTACCAACATGCGACACATCTTCTTCGAGCAGAGGAGCCACCCTCTTGAAGGTACAAATAAACTTCGATATTCCTATATTTGAAGGTCAGATAGACACATATGTTGTAGACAAGTGGTTGAATATAATAGAAGGTTATTTTTCTATCCATAACTTTTCGAGTAGAGAAAAGATTACTTTTGCACTCCTCAAAGCCGTTCCCCATGTCAAAGATTGGTGGGAAACATTCTGTGAGAAAAAGGAAATAGAGGAACCCTCATTATTTACAGTCATGACCACCTGGGAATCCTTCAGGGATTATATTAAGGAACAATACTACCCTGTTGAAATTTATGATGACTTGTATACCAAATGGACCACACTCCAACAAGAAAGAGACCAAGCAGTGCTAGATTTCACAAATATCTTCCATACTTTGCACACTAGCTGGGTATCAAAGATTCAGAGCAACATTTGGTGCTCAATTATTGTGGTTCTCTGCATAGATACATCCATACTGAAATGGAATTTCTGGACATCTCATCCTTTGGCGCTACCTACCAATATGCTGTCAAAATTGAGCAGAAGCTCAAACAAAAGACGCAACAATTTGGGCCTGGGAACCCATCACAAAAAAATCTAGAAAAGGGCGGCCCCAACCCATAGAAAAAAGGATAGAGAAAAGATGGACAGTATCAGGACAACCAATCCAAGCTGTAAGAAAATAAGGACACCAAAAAGAAAAAGAAAGATATCGAGAAGTGGTGCGACTTCCATGAGATCCCTTGGCATAACACTGCTGACTGCTGCTCAAAGCAGTCATTGGTGGCCGAAGTGAAATCCTCAAAATCAGATATGGGTTCTGACTCTGAGCCAGAACCAGAAAAGGGAATTCGAATCATTGATGCGGAACCCAGTGCCATCGTTTCTACCACCAAGCTCCAGCCTGGTGAACCAAACAAGCCAAAAGAAGGAGAACACTTCTTCCATTCACAAATGTGGGTAAAAGGCACCCCGCTGCACTTCATCATTGATAGCGGTAGCCAAAAGAACCTCATCGCAATAGAGGTCATCAAGCAACTATCCCTACCGACAATGCCGCACCCAAAAACCTACACCATTGGATGGCTCCAACAAGGAAGCAATCTTTGCAGCATCCAATAGTGTCAACTATCATACGACATCAAGCCCTTCAAAGATGAGGTATTGTGTGATGTTTCTCCTCTCGAAGTTTGTGATTTTCTTTAGGGCCAACCTTATTTATGGAAACATCATGATGTATATGAGTCTAGGCCTCGTAGTGCTATTATTAATTTGAACAAGAAATTGTATAGGATACCCAAGGCAGTCCCACCTAGTGCTATTTCCTTGATCTCTGCTAAGAAATGTAGGAAAGTCATCTATCAGACAGGGAAGTTTGTCTTCTTCGAGATTCTCTCTCAGAATAAGAGAAATATCACAGCCACATCCAGGGTCTCTGTGGCCAACCTCTTCACACAGTAGAAGCAAGTAGATAAGGTCATGGAAGAATACTCAGATATCTTCTCCTCACCTATCGGGGTACCTTTGCACTGCCAAGTCAAGCACCCCATCGATCTGACCCCCTATGCACTGTTACCCAATGGGATATTATATCATCACTCTTTGTTAGAGAATGAGGATATCAAGCGACAGATCCAAGAATTTATCCACAAGGGGCACATCCTTCCCATATCATCACCTTGCAGGATCCCAATCATGTTGGTATAGAAGAAAGATGGAACCTGGCGACTCTGCATTGATTACTGGGCTCTGAATAAAATCACAGTCAGAAATCGGTATCTGATTCCCCATATCGACGACCTCCTTGATCAACTCACGGGGGCCAAATACTTCAGTAAGATTGATCTGAAGTCTGGCTACCAGCATGTCCCGATAGAACAAACGGATGTATGGAAGACTACCTTCAAGTAAAAGGAAGGCCTTTTTGAATGGTTGGTCATGCCCTTTGGTTTGAAAAATGCTCCAGCCACTTTCATGAGGATGATGGACGATATCCTATGAACATTCACCAATACTTTTGTAGTGGTGTATTTGGATGACATTCTCATTTATAACAAGACTTGGGCCGAACACTTAGAGCATATTCAACAGGTTTTTCACACCCTGCAGAAACAAAAGCTATATGCCAACTTGGAAAAATGCTCCTTCACCATGGATAGGGTCCATTACCTGGGCTACATCATTGATCAGCATGGCATAAATGTGGATCCAGCTAAGATCCAAGTCATTCGTGACTGGCCAGCCCCAACCACACTCACTGAGATTCAAAGCTTCTTGGGCCTTGCCAATTTCTACTGCAGGTTCATGTTGGGATTCTCTCATATTGCATGGGCCCTTAGCCAAATAACCAAGGGTGGTGGTAAGGAAAACTTTTTGTGGGGCCGGTACCAACAATAAGCATTCGATGATTTGAAGCAACGCTTATGCTCAGCCCGAGTTCTTTCACTACCAAACCTGCAACAACCCTTTGAGATCGAGACAGATGATTCAGACTATGTTGTGGGTGCCGTTATCACTCAGCATGACCACCCCATGGATTATCATATTGAGAGATTATTAGATGTTGTCCGTAAGTACCCTACTTATGACAAAGAAATGTACTCCATTTTTCAAGCCCGTCGCCAGTGGAGACATTACATTCTTGGGAAGGAGACAGTCATTCACAATGATCATAAGCCACTGCAGTTCATGCAGACACAAGGAAAATTGTAGAATGACCGCCATCAAAATTGGTCCACATACTTACAACAATTCCACCTCAACATCAAGTATAAAATGGGAAGCACCAATCACGTCACTAATTGACTCAGTAGACTTCCAGTCGCGACACTCACCATGGTGCTAGACTCTTGCGTCCATAAGACCTCTAGATGGCCCCAACTCTATGAGACAGACCCAAACTTCTCCACCACCTACCAAATGTTGGGTGCAAATGCATTTGTCGATAATTTCGATCTTCAGGATGGGTTATTGTGTCATCTGGGCCATATCTGTGTTCCATCAAGAGAGCGAGCGAAGATGATCTGGGAATCCCACTAGATTTGGGTGGTAGGAAACTTCAGCATCGAAAAGACAATGGTGCTACTATAGAAACATTTCTGTTCGCTGGAACTTGGACAGGAGGTCAACAAGTATATCAGGTATTGCACCACTTACGTTATTGTCGAACCGACCACTAAGAAATAGGTCCTGTACACCCCTCTTCCTAATCCTGACAGACCATGGGAATCCATCTCAACGGACTACATGTCAGGCCTCCCGTCCACCAAGCAGGGAAATGACTGTTTTTTTGTGGTTGTTGATCGCTTTTCTAAGATGGCGATTCTGGTTGCCTATAAGAAGAACATCACAACAGAGGCCATTGCCAAGCTCTTCCTTGAACGAGTCTGGGTACATTTTGGAATCCCACAAACTATTATCTCATATCGAGACAGTCAATTTCTCATCACATTCTGGTCGAGCCTCTGGTCACTGCTGGAAACCAAACTCACCAAATCCATGACCTTCCACCCCTAGACAGATGGCCAAAACGAGGTCGTAAATCGAATGATTGTGCATATCCTTCGCATGTATAATTCAAAGCACCCTCGCACATGGGATGAGAGCCTTGCTTATGTCCAACATAGCTACAACTGAGCCCTGCATAGCTCAACTTGCCAAAGCCCCTTTCAGGTGGGGTTGGGATTCCAACCATTGGGTCCCATAGCTATTTCACTTCCCCTTGCGGTCACCTCGACCGACTCATCTCCTACTCCAACTGAAGCTGACAAAGCCACCCGATTCATTGAGCAGATCCAACACATCCACCAATAGGTTCAATATATCCTACAGAAGTCCAATGACAAGTACAAGAAGCGCCATGATCAACATCAGGTGCCACATAAGTTTCAAGTGGGTGACAAAGTTTGGTTGCACTTGTAGAAAGAACGCCTTACATGACCCCATTGGAAGCTTTGCCCACTCCGTTATGGGTTGTACATGAAGGGTGTTCTATATGCATTAAAAACAAACTAAAAACCTTCAATTAAATTGTCAACCCGGGGTAAGTAAACTTAGAGTTGTAGCAAAATATATGCCAAAGGTAGAAGGGCTTGTAGTAGTATAGTCTAACTAAGGAAGTGGCTATCTAAAGGCTAATCTATTCAAGCAAAGCTATCTAATGAGCAAACCCTTCTAAGAAACTTGAAACTATGTAACCTAAGTACTTTTGGACCAAGGATCGATGGATAGTTCTAAGAAAACAAGTGAAAACTCTACTTGAAGCAAACTAGTTCATAACAATAAGAAAAAGAAACCATTAAGCATAACAATAAGCAAATAGCAAAATCAAACTACTTCAACTAGCCTACCTAAATTCAATGAGCANATGGATAGTTCTAAGAAAACAAGTGAAAACTCTACTTGAAGCAAACTAGTTCATAACAATAAGAAAAAGAAACCATTAAGCATAACAATAAGCAAATAGCAAAATCAAACTACTTCAACTAGCCTACCTAAATTCAATGAGCAACTATCTTGTGAAAGCAAGGAAATAAACAACTATACTATCAAAGCAAGAATAGACAAGTAAGAAAGTAACCTACTAAAGAAAGTAAACAGCTAACTACCTTAAGATAACTTCTACTGCAAGTAAAATAATTAAGACTACTCATTAAACAACTAACTAAGCTAAGAGGCAAGTGAATTCTATTCTTAATTCAAACTTCAAAACTATTTCTAATTCATAAAAGGAAATCTATTTAATTGAAAGAAAGAAGAACTAACAACTAACCTTTAATATATGATAAGAAAAACTACTCTTTAATCTACCAAAGCAAAAGACTATCTATCCTACAACAACAATAAAACTATTTTCTTATGTACGAAAGCAAGAAACTATCGTTTAACCTATAAAAACTCAAATCTAGTGTTGGTGGTTGTGTGAATGTCTCCAGTGTCTTATAATATCTCGATGGCACTTGACAAGAAAACATAATTCAAGCGGTATAAGCTCAATATTGATTTCAATAACAAAGTGAAAGGTGTGGATTAAACAATCCAATGAGAACTTAGCCATTATGGAAACAATTGTCAATTACCCTGCATATTCATGGAATTATTACTCATGTATTAACCATCAACAATATAACAAGATTTTAATTGTACTTCTATGCTATGTAAGCAAAATTCATAATTAAATTCAAGCATTAACTAAAAACTAGAATTGCAATCTAATTCTAGGAAAGAAAGTACATAAAATGAAACTATGCTATATCTATTTTAACAATTCAAAGTGCAAGAAGGAAAATGCTTAAAAAGATAAATTAAAGCATGACATATAAAAAGTAAAATAATGAATACACTAACCAACAAATAGTTAAGAAATATCTACATGACAATAGAATAGGCAATCTACAATTAAAAACTGAAACTAACCCTATCCATCCACCGAATCCTTGTTAAAGAAAACATAAATTAAAACTCTGTTCTACTCTATTTCAAACTCTGTTTTAAACTTGATTCTAAAAGCATAAATAAAATACAATCTAATATCTAATTGCACACGGGGTTAGTCTATGAATTTTCAAATTCACTCCTAGCTACAGAACCAACGCATATTAACACGAGCCTTCATACTAACCTGCAAAAGAGAGTTAAAATAATTAAACTACAACAACAAATTAGATAACAAAGAAATCAGAGAACGGTTCATGTACAGGAAAATAAAAAGATATCTAAGGTATGAAATGCATAAATAAGTTAAAGAATAGTTACCAGACTGCTGGTGGGCCCCCCAGCAAGTCATGGTCACTTCTCAAACGCACACCACGAGCTCAGCAAAACGATTTCATTGTTAAAACTTGAAAAATGCAGTCTTATACAATTTTGGCAATTGAAAAAAGAAAAAACAGAGGAAAACGTTTTTATCTCTATCCTCTACTTCTTTTACTGCTTCTTAGATATTGTATGACCACCACGGTGGTATTTATAAGATTTACAGACCAAGTGGTCGACCACTGGAGGGTCAAACCACTTCTAAAAACATCAAATTACATTAATGGTGCCTTAACTGCCGAAATAGAGCAAACCAATAATCGCCCTGCTCAACAACCTAAACTGAGTTGTTAAGAGTTCAGTAGCTGAAGGGGGGAAGCACGGGCATAACCCATGTTCCTGATTTTCCCACCACTGGCTGCCAATACCATAACCGCCAAATCGTCCACCATTTTTATGCAGTACGCGGTGCTGGATGGAGTGTCGGACTGGGTATCTGATCGAGTACTGGATGGAGTGCTGGACTGAGTGCCAAAAACAAAAACGTGATGCGATTTTTCCCTGTAACACCAAAAAACGTGAATTAGATCCTTGGAAACATAAAAACGTGATGAATTATACTCAATATTGACATCAAACACGAATTATATGTACCTGGTGTGGATCATGCCGTTTTGGCACAAAATTCTTCAAAAATCTTCTCCAAAACATGAAAAACACATATACACATTCAACAGAAGTGTCTAATAACTGTCATAAAACTGATCATATCTCGAAGCCAATAGTACACCATCACCAAGGCCGTGGGGGATAATTATTTTGATCTCAACATTCCTCCTTTCTTTGGCATGCACCCAATGTTCAACGTAGATCTTCTTCGCCCTTATTTCTCGCCATTATTGGACACCTCAGAAGTAGCAAAACAACTAACACCAACATAGCTCAACCTCGACTGCATACAACAAGAATCCAGTGATCAAATTGTGGACATACAGATCATGGGCACTCAACAACAAAAGATCCATCTTTATCGAGTCATCAAAGCAAAGCAGCTTCTGCACCAAGGCAAGTGGCTCACCCGGGACCAAATTCAACAGAAATTTCCTCAACTAATGGGGGAACTCAACGCAATGGAGACCATTGCTTCCTAAGGAGGGAGGATTAATCTAGGTGGATATTGGTGGCCACCCACCTTTTCCAACTGACTCAAAACCGTTTTAGAGCAATTTTGATAATTTACTATTTTTAGTAGTTTTTCACTTCTAGAGCCGTTTTGAGGCCCTAAATGATGTTTTTTGGGAAAATAGATAGAAATATGGAATTTCCTTCCATATTTCCCCCCAAAACGAATCTCCTCGACGATACGCTTCCAACGGGCTATCATACGCCTAAAACGGAGATCATATGGAAAAGTTGTGACCCCGGGAAGTTGATCTACTAACTTACCCAAACGAGGCCCACGTGACTTTCAGCGCTTCATCTCCTAAGGTTAGGTTTTTGGATGTCTAGGTTTTTGTCATTCCTGTTTATTGTAAAAAGTCCTTCAAAGCTTCATTGTAATCATCTTCTTGTGAATGAGCGCAACCGTCACATCTCTTCTCAGAGATAAGCCGCCACCATTCCAACAAGCTTGTTTTCGCTGCATTTTACAGTTTCAGCTTATTTCCTTAATGAATAGAAAACCAATTTTACAGTATATCTGTTAATTTGTGTTAAGCACTTGTTAATAATCTGTAGTCATTTTGTTATGCTCATAAAATCTAGATCATCCTCTCTGTCCGGATTTTCCATTCTAGGTTCATGTTGCCATGTGTCCTGCCAAAACCTTGTTGTTCTACCATTTCTGACTTCCCAGAAGTTGTGTTTCTGGATCCAGTGCTTGTTGCGCCAGACAAGATTCCAGATGGTTGATCCCTCCCTAGTTCCCATGAATCGAATTCGCTCATGGTTGCTTATGTTCGAGGCATATTTGGCCTTCCATAGGTTTGTCCACGGTAGGGAATTGTCTTTTATCCATCTCCACTAGAGCTTTTCCCCGTAGCATTCGTTGTTTACCTGTGGGTCCTATAACCCCAGGTTGCCTTTGCGTTTTGGGCCACATACCTTATCCTAGGCCACTAGGGCCCATTTTTTTTTTATGTTCTACGCTGCGCCATAGGAAGTCTCGTTGGATGGCTCTTATCATTTGTAGTATTCCTTTGGGGGTTGGGAACACTGACATCATATACACTGGGATAGCTTGAAGAACCATTTTGGTGAGGATAAGCCTTCCAGCCGGGTTTAGGGATCTATATGTCTAGTTTTTTACCCTCTCCTACAGTTTGCTGATAAATCCTTCCCACATGGCCTTGGTGCAGGCTCTGTCCATCAGGGGGATTCCCAAGTATTTTGTTGGGAGCATTTTTTCGTTCAAACCCCAGAATGTTGGCCAAGTTTCGCTAAATTATTGGAATAGTGTTGAAGAAATATATCATGGATTTGGAGTGGTTGATTTCTGCCCCCAAATCTTCCTAGAAGTCTTCTAAAATTGTTTTAAAATCCTTTGCTTCCTTTACTGGGGTGTGCTATGGAGTAGGGTATCATCAACGAATTTTTGGTGTGTGGAGGTTGGGAAGTTTTCATAACATTGGATACCTTTTATTTCCCCAGCTGTAGTTGCGCTTTTTATACTTCTGCTTAGCCCTTCCATAATTAGAATGAATAGGAAGGGGGACAATGGGTCCCCTTGTATTATGCCTCTGGATGGACAAAAAGTTTTTGTTGGGGCTCCATTGATTAGCAGCGAGTAGCTTGTCGTTGAGACTAGAGTGACTATCTAGTTGATCCCGTGCTAGTCGAACCCAAAAGCTTGCAGTGTCTTAGCCATGTAGTGCCATCTTATTTTGTCATAATCCTTCACCAGATCAAGTTGGATTATCATCCCCCCTCTCCTTTGGCTTTTCAGCATGTGAATGATTTCATTGGCTTGGATGATATTGTCCAGGACTTGTCTGCCTTCCACAAAACCCGTCTGTTCCTGTGAAATAAGTGTGGGAAGTAGTGGCTTCAGTCTATTGGCTATGACTTTGGATATTATCTTGTAAACTACATTACATAAAGCTATAGGCCTGTAGCGATCTGGGGTTCTATCTTCATTTTATTTCGGGATTAGAGTTATCATTGTGGAATTTAAAGCTTTCAGGATGGATGTTGATCTCTTAGAGTCCTCCACCACCATGTAAATATCATGCTTAACCACTTCCCAATAGGTTTTGAATAATTCCACTGTGAAACCATCTAGGCTTGGGGCCTTTCCATTGGTCATCTCCTGGACCACTTGGTCAATTTATTCCTTGGTAATGGGTTTTCTTAAGCCAATGTTTTTCTCTTATGTGACCATCTTGGGGATGTGATGAATTATTCTTTGTATGGCCTTCGATCTATCTTGGTTTGGTTCCTGGGCTATCCCCTGGAAGTGGTTGAATAATGTATTCTCAATTTCCTAGTGGGATTCTCTTTCGATCCCTTCTTGATCCCTAATCTTCAAGATTTTGTTGTGGGATCTTCTTGCAATAGTTGTTCTATGAAAAAATTGGTATTCTTCTCCCCTTCCTTTAGCTACCTTATTATGGACTTTTTACGCCACATGGTTTTTTCCTGTAGGCATCTTGCTTCCCATTCCTGGGTCAAATGGATCTCTTCCTTTTTCCAATCCTCTGTGTATCCCTCTTCGATGCAATGGTCTTGTAGTTTCCTCATTCTGTCCTTGATGCTCTTTTTCACCTAGTTTATATTTCCAAAGACCTCCTTGTTCCACTCCTTGAGTTTTTGTTTTATGTATTTGAGTTTTTTGTAAAGTTTGAACATCCTTGTCCCTTGGTCCGGAAGTTCCTCCCACCACCACTGGTTGATGTTCTCCTTGAAGGTGGGATGGTCGATCTATAACTTCTCAAATCTAAATGGTTTGTTCTTCGATGTGGTTTGAAAATTTACTTCCAGTTGAACTGAACAATGATTTGATCCCCCCCATGGGAGGATGCTACAGTCCAAAGTTAGTCCCTGCACCATGATTGACTCTAACACCAAGAATCTGTCTAGCCTTGTATCTATTTGGTGGTGACCTATTCATTTGTTGTTCTAGGTGAACTGACCGTTGTTGGTCATGATGTCCACGAGGTTCATTGTGTCAATGAAAGCTGAGAAATATTCCGCATCTCTGTCCAATCTCCTGGTGCCCCCTTTTCTCTCCAGGAGTGTAGTGATGATGTTGAAATCCCCTGCCAGAATCCAATGGAGGTTGCAGGTATGCTCCTTTAGATTCTCTAGGTCGAGGAGCAACCTTCTTTTTTCCTCCATCACCTAGGGGCCATACACATTAGTGCATAGAATTTCCTTCGTGTTCCCTATAATTTGCATATTAACAGAAAGTGTGTTTCTCGTGGCTTATGCCAAAGGTAGGTTCACTGATTGTGGGTTCCACATGGTGAGGATGCCTCCCGCCGTCTATTGGCTTTCAACAACCAACATATTGTACTTCCTCCAGTGTTTTTTACTAATTGTCTCCATTCTATCTAACATGCATTTTGTATCTTAAATGAAACATAGGTCAGGTTGTTCCTTACTCAATCTATTTTTAATGATTCTTTGATTTCTTGTGTTGTTTAGGCCTCTTATATTCCAGGTTATAATCTTCATTTAAACATGTGGGGGGGATTTGGGGAAGATATTTTTAATCTTACCTAAATTTGTGAGCAGGGCTCCTAGTTCTTGTAGGGAAATTCACTATTTGATTTTCTTCCTTTCTTTCACCTTGCCTGCTTGGGTGATTGTTGTGGTTGTCCATCGTTTTTTTTCATTCCTAGGTGTTCTATATCACCATGAATGCGCTTGACACCTCTGGATTTTACCTCCTCCCTTAGGAGGAAAATATATGGAATGCGATCGAGTTGCTCCACTGGCACATTGTCTACTCCCTGCCTTTTCCATTGCTCTAGTTTATTCGGTAGATCTATTCCTTCCCTTTCCACAATGTCTCTGAGATCTGGGTCCTTTATTCCTACCTCACTTGGAGTCATCTTCGAATCTCCGTCTGCTTCCTGCATTGTTGTGTTGGCATCTTCATTTCCTCCTTCCCTGGAACTTGCGCTACCTCCCTATTCGCCTTTGTTTCTTAGAGTTTTTGTGTTCTCCTGAGTTGCGTGTTCCCTCATATCTTTTTCTTTCATCTTTTATGTCTCTCCTTCTTCCACTTGGTTGGGCCTGCCCCTTCCTTCTGTTCTAAGCCTAGATTCTGGGTTGCCTCCTATTGGGGTCTTGCCTTGTCTCTTGTTTCCTTTGCCTTTGTGATTTGGCTTCACAAAACCATTCTCATCCTGTTGTAGCTTGGTGTTTTTTGCTTCTTGTTTTTTGTTAAGAGGGCATTCTCTTAGTAGGTGTCCATGTTCATGACATCTTCTGCATCGAAACGAGATCTTCTTGTAGTCTATGCTTTGTATCCATTCGTCATCCCTAAACTGCAGGCTTATGGCTTCCGGGAGCGCTCTCAAAACATCCATCCCAATGCAGATCCTTACGTAGGATGTATATCTTCATTTTAGAGTAGATTCCTATGTCTTGACATATTTTTCGAGTTTGTTCCCTATGGCTTTGAAGGTGGATGGTAGCCAATAGTCTAGCGGTAAGGAGTAAAGCCTTAGCCAGACTGGGACATTTTTAAAGGTTTCTTTCTCTGGGGAGAAATTTTCCTTCCATGGACGAATGTAAAGGCCCCATTGAGGCGTGGAAATAAGCCCCCCCCTCAAAGAATTTATCACTATCCTCCAGGTTCATAAAGGTCGTGGTGAAGAATCCTTTCGAGCCCAGGTGGAGTTCCACTTCTCCACTTGGCTTCCAATGGTATTTTATCCAGTTGCACAATGTTTTTTTTGTGGGCCTCGGGCCCATGAACTTCCAGATTAGTGTATGCATCTTCATTTGATCCTGGAAGAGTTATGTTTGGGAGTCTTCCAGTATAACCTTGAGTATCAGTGTTTTTTAGGTTGTGAATGGTTTGTGCCCGTCTGCCCCACTGGGGTTCGTCGTTCCTTGCACGCCATTCTGGGCTTCTCTGGCTCCTTCCCTCCATGTGATCACTTTTTTCTTGGTTTCCCTCTTGGTTCTTTTCTGATCCTGATCCCGAGGTACCTGTCAAGGTTCTTTGAAACCGTTGCCTCTTGGGCCTTTCCCTATGTCCACCACTACCTGCTTGTATGAGGGGGTTATGTTCCCTCCCCCTTTGGTGACCATATTGGCCGCTGCTAAGACCACAACTGTCAAACCCTAGCTTGAAAATTTCTCATGAGCCGCGCCTTCCCAACAAATCATGAGTTTCCTCTGGCTTCTTTTACCTTTTGAACTTCCTCCAATCCTTACCAAAATATCGTTAGTGAAACATGAAATGTAGATTTGAAGAATACATTTATTATGATCCTTAAAATCCAATCCCAAACACGATATAATTTCAATGTTTTATTCAATACCAAAACCTTTATAATAAGGTAACATTTACAATTATTCTTTTATGAAAGAAACAACTCCTATTCATTTTCCTTTTAAAGAGGAAAACTCCTAGATACTTTAAACTCTAATCTAATATACTTCAATACATGTTTTATATGAAGGTTACCATCCTTATTTATAGTTCTTAATCATTAACTTATGGACTATGGGCTAT